>JBBPJP010000110.1:0-56517 GCA_038088775.1 Boletus barrowsii | reverse complement strand
ACAGAAAAGGAAATAAAACTGTCAACGATGGTGATGGAACGGGTATCAGTCAAGGCGTAGGACGTGAACCCGCGTGACCAATGATTACAACGGGGAGTGAGGTGAGAATGCGAGGCGTGATCGTTACAGTACCAAGGCACTGCTCTAGATGACGTGTTCGAGTCGACCTGCGTCAGGTTGAATCAATACCTCTGAGAAGAAAAGCTACTCGATACGGACAAGCCTAATGCGAGCAGGTAACACAAACAAGGTTAGCACACGAAACGTCTACACTGCACCCGTACTCGCAGTTGCCGTACGGGCACAAACTGACCAATCACAGTGACAGTTGTACCTCAAGTTAACAACACGCCTGAGATTGCATCTCTCTCCTCTCGAGCCAACCACCGCAAATCTAGTTGAGAGGTATTGAGGGCAAATGCGAGAGCGATGGACCCAAGCTCAAGGCGAACGACATACTAGTCGAGCCACTCACACCACGCGCCGGCATTATCATCGAGGCTTACCTGACTTATGTCTGAATTGTTCAATCATCGCATCGAACTCACCTGTGATTATCATCCACTGTGCGGCGCGTGTCCTAACATGGTATGAAAGTCCTCCAGATTGAAGGTAACCGTCCCAACAAGGTTCGCGCGCTCCTTCTCCTCCGGATACTCCTCTAATAGTGTGGTGACTTCAAGGCTCCATGGACAGGAAAACACTGCGGTAATAGACGATCCATGTTCAGTGATTTCTTTTTTTTTAACAGTCTGACTCGAGCTGCCACTAGTGATACAATTGGGGCTACACTGCAAGTATATAATCATGCTGCAGCTATAAACTCGTCTACGCCTCCGGGGAATCTTTGCGAGCACTGAGCGCGGTAAATGTCTTCATAATGCCACTATCCCTCCATGGGTATCCGTCTGAACACATTTCGTGGAACGCCATCTTCCTGGACCACCGTCACTCGCTTGAGCGTATATCCATTTCGTTTGGGTATCCACCGGAAAAAGATAAACCAATACACCACGCCCAATAACCCAACCGAAAGTGCGCCGACGACGTGCGACTGTTAAAGGGCATCAGTGGCATCTCGCTGTATTCGATGACTGAACGACGCACATAGTATGCAAGGCGCTGATACGGCTCGTATCCAGCCGCAGGTGGTATCATCGGTACGAAAACCAAAAAGACGTTTGAAAGGAAGAAGAACACGACGACAAACTTGTACGCTCGGAATGGAGGTTTCCAGTCGTATGACTTGAATGTATCTGTGTACAACAACAGTAATCCCCCCGCAATAACGAGGTTGAACAATGAAAGCGAGTAGGAGCCATCTAGCGACCAATGATCAGAGGCGATCGATGAATTGATGCGGATACTTGCAGTTGATGTTGAAAAGATAGGCGTCCCCCGGCGGCGCCAACGCCATCAACAAAACCGAAACCAGATATTGCGTGAAAAGACCGGGAAGCGGTGCATTGAACGGCTTGTTGCTCGCAAAGAACGAAGAATACGGGAGAACACCTTCACGTCCCAGCTCCTGGACGACTAGTATCTACGTGAGGCATCGAGCTCATGTACTAATCAGAGACCTCATACCTCTGCCTTGGGTGAACAAAACGGAGAGCATATTCCCTAGTATGGTAAGAGATATCACAACGCTGAGTGCCTGTGGTAGGTGGTAGGGGTAAGCGCAGACATCAGCATAAAATCAGACAGCGCTCACCCTCTCTGTTGCAGGGCCATACAAATTCCGGAAGAACAAGGCGCTGGCGGGAATGAAATCTGTCATGTAAAGACATGAGAAATACTCTTACGCAGGGATGGTGCCCCCGTTCAGCATATCTGCTTTCGACACTACCGCAAAGTAAGCTACGTTCACAGACGCATACGTGAACACTACGAAGCTCATAGCCAGCGGTGCCGCGACCTTGATTGTTCTAACTGGGTCACGGACTTCCGACAAGGCATAATTGGCGTTCGAGTATCCAATGAAGGACCTAATATAATCAGCCGTGATCTCCGCAAAAAGTAAGCATTGAGCAACCTACCAGATGACATTGTACATGCCAATTACAAACGCATTGGCTCCAAAGTTGGAGCCTTCCCAAAATGTCTGCCATGTGTAGTTATTGGGTTGTTCATATTCCTCCCCGACAGCGAATCCAGGGACACCGATCAAGCTCAGGAAACCAGACACCGCAATTAGCATCACGGCGACGAGCTTGAATGCACCTAGTGCATTCTGAAGTTTTAGACCGAATTTGAAAAACGCGCCATGCACGATGAGACAAAACGTCGAGCATAAGAACGCTACGAATCGGACGTTTGTCGGAGTCCGCTCGTACGCGAATGCATGCAGTACATCTAGAATAGATATTAGTACATTCGTGGCCATGACAGTGTGAATACTTGCATTCCCCGATGGCCACGCTCGATGCAGATATCCTACCCTGTGGCAGACCCAGACCGGGGTAACGAAGCTGTGCAACAGGACAGAGCAGAAAGGACACTCACGATGAACACGCCATACACTGCGTAAACACAGGTGGTCATGAATGCAGGGCGTCGAAAGACATATTCCATGTAGGTCTTTTCCCCGCCACTCCGAGGAAGGCCCTATACCAGCGCGATTTGAACAACAGTGCTGACAACGCGTAGAGTGAATCGTACCGTCCCGAATTCAACGTATACCGCGGTCCCTGCGGCGGCAACCAAGGCACCGAGAGCCCACATGACAAAAGTCATCCCGACGCTTCCAGATGAATTGAGAATGATACTGGGTGTTGCAAAGACTCTAGGGTTCGAACAAGTCAGTGTCCCTCCCTCCCAAAACGGGCCAAGCCTACCCAGATCCGATCATTCTGTTGAAGATGAGCGATGCGGCGCTGAGTAACCCTAGAAGAATCGATGATCATGAGTGCCTTTCCTGTATAGTTGGTAAGCCTCCTAAACAAAAACCTACCTAGTTGACGTTTGTTGTTAGGCACATCGTCGGTGAACGACCTGTTCACTGGCAGGAATGAACTGGTGGTCGATATTGGTAACCACCATCCACTTCAATTTTACGAACCGTTCTCGACGTCTTCATGCTCCAAAGGCGTCCCCGCTAGGGCACGGGAGTGCGACCGAAGGAGAGGTTCTGCCTCTGAAGTCGCTGGTCCCAACGTTACGTGGGCCGAAGAGGAAGCTGCGCGATCGCATGACATGTTCGGTCTGCGCACGGTCTGCGCACGTCGAGCCTGAGAGACACAAGCAGAATGAATGAGGTGGCCAAAAAGAGAGTTCTCGTTCTCACAGGGTGTCGGGTTTGAAGTACATAACCCTTGCAAGCGAGATGCTCTGGCGGAACGGCACACCACTTCCATCATGTCATCAAGTAAGATCGACTCTGCGCAGAGACTCACACGACAAGCGTCAGTGCCCTCGTTTATCGAACCTACATGGAAGAAGATACCTCTTAAAATTTCTAAATAACAAGATAAATACCTAGTCCCTACGACTCGCAAGAACATAGAAACCGATTGGCCAACTTTATATCCTCATCCCGGCACGACGACTATCGCAAAGTAGCACTGGATCTCCGGAACACTTGTCAAATCTGTGACTGCTTTGGACCCGGCGAGGTGGTCGAGTTGTGCGGGTGAGGTTCCAACGTAGGAGGATCAGGAAGTTTTCTGTACAGGTACTGTTCCAGTACTGTACACCCTGTCACCTTTTCCTTGATGTTGATCAACACAGGTGTCCAAAAGGAGAGCGAAGCCCGCTGTACTCACTGTGGTGGCGGCGATGGTAGTATCTGTCATTGATTCGTTTTGTTCTTCGTTCAACACTGACAGGTTATTCAAGAGCTGGAGGATATTATGAATCCTCTCGCGCCTAGAAGCATAAACCCACCTTGAGACCCAAGTTTGCATTACGTCCATGTGCATGACCCAGTGAACCCACAGACCGCGATTGCCACTCCCGCTTCAAATCCTGACACACCACCAACACCTCTTCCAGCTTACTCTGAAGCTCCGCATTATCCTTGCGCAAACGTGCAACCTCTCTCTGGAATGTATCCCGTTCCTGACGAATACAGACGAGGTCATTGAGGCGCCGCGCATTCTCCGCTTGGAGCTGTTGGATAGTTTTGCGTTGGCGGCATTGGACATATTGGAGCTGTTCAATGAGCCGTCCCGGGTGTTTTTCCATGCTTGGTATTTTCCTTCCTGTTTTTGATGTGTTTCGGGTGAAACCTACGAGGGGGTGAACTGGGCGTATACGGGTCGCGCCTTTGGTCTTTCTACTCCCAAAACCACTGTTGTTATTCACAGCGCTAACGGGCACGCTGATGAGCTCAGCTCAGGCCATCTTGATCCCTCTTGAGATGCTGTTCTTCGTACGTCGCGCCATGGCCGACTTTTTGATTGTGTCGCTGAACATTCTCCGGGGCTGTGTATGATCGTTGGATGCATGTCTACGTGCTGTTCTGACAATGATCGGAGGGACGAGAGTCGGTCAAAGAGAAGGGCTGTGTCGCGCAGTTGCACCGCCGACGAACACAGAATAATTTTGGGACCTTTGCCTGTTTTGAATATACGTAGCTGATCCCAAAAAAAAGCGGCGGCCGTGCGACGAGCACCCCGAGGGACCACAGCGTTTTGTGTGAACCACCCTGAACTGATGCAGCTTCTGCTCTTTCTCCTCGGGGGATAGTATTTCGTCGATGAGAGCGAATCACTGAAATATTGGATTATTGAACGGATGCTCTGTAAAACTAGATGATTGCCAGTGATGTCACATCTGCTAGCCAGTACTGTAACGTAACATTGGCGAACAACTTTTTTGCTGCTTTGTGTCCTGTGATTGGTCCGCGTAAGGCCTAAGCGGGCTCAAGACAGCGCTAAGAGCCGAAGTTTCCAAACGGGGACCATTTCGAGTCTTTCAGCTCGGCTAAGGGATGTAGATGCAGGACGTCTCGGACGGTTGTCACGACGATAGGCTCGTATAGCTATGCAATGGTGAGATGGCCGAGCGGTCTAAGGCGCCAGACTAAGGATCAGGTCATCCAGATGACCCAGTATATCTGGTCCGAAAGGGCGTGGGTTCGAATCCCACTCTCATCACACTTTTTTAGTCTCGACATTCCATTTCAAAGACAGTGAAACAAGTTCTGCCTCTCATCCCACCTCAATGAACCCAACTTTTTGACGTTGCAAGGATCCTCACCAAGGACAGTCACTGTGTTGGTTGTCAGGACGTACGTCGTCGTCAATTTTCCTTGACCCTACTAGTCTAGTGACCAGGACGGTCTAATGCAATGCTTTACAACCCCGGTACGGCTACTCGAGCGCTCAATTCAGCGCTACTCTACTGGCGTCTGGCAATAATACCCACCACAGATTAAAGAATCATACTTGTCATCTGGACTCTGCTCCGTGAGTTCTGTGATATCACACGATGGTCCACACCCCGGACATCAAGACCCACATGGCAACATTCCTAACAAGTTAAAACACCCAAGGGTCATCCTGATTTTCATCTAATCGGGGCAGAGGGGCAATTCGATATATGGAGGCATTCCGTACATGGTTTGCTTCACCCCCTTTGGATGTAAATGGGATCTGCGGGACATGATGGCCATCATCACCTGTACATTGGGCGGCTCATACCCCTCTTGTCAATCTACTGATGTCGAACGTGGCATTGTCTGGGCTGGTGACAGTCGGGAGGATCTGAGCACTCGGAGCCTTTGGGTCGTGGCGGTCGCGAATTTCCATGGCGTTGAATCTCGATTAGATGAGTGCATCTCTTTTGACGAGGTAGCTTGCACTCGGTCCCGATCGAGTTTTATGACGAGTTGGTCACACATGATGCGTTGATGTCCGAGTGTCACCACCAAGACTGACCGGTACTACAGTCGTCACAGACGAGAGAAATAGCGAGTTGCCCTGTGAAGATCAGACTTCGAACGCTGCCAGTGGTTCTACGTAATACCGGCGACCATACATTTCGTCCACTGGGGATGACGGATCCGATATGGGGAAGTCGATGCTGTGCGTATTATCTATCATGTGGCAGTTGGATTTGACTCACACGAAACGTTCTACTTGGGAGGTCACACGGACCACCAGCACAGCTCCGCAAAGAGACGCCCACAGCCTGCAATGTGGGTTGTTACCCTTGTCTCTCAGAATTTCTCGAACACGGGATGGTGTCCAACAACAATTCATTTGTTCGTCCTGTTTTGATTTCCAACTCGGACTAATTCATTCGCGTTTATTAGTCTGATGGGATGCTTGCGGTGGTACGTGTGACGGTGGTTCTCTATATGGCCACCTGGACATTTGTCTAATTAAACTTATCTAGGCACAATCCATACGTTTGTTATCCGATCAACAAGGGGTTTCGCTGTCAACCCACCTATGGAACGGCTCGCCCACGTTAGTGAACCATTCGGCCTCCCAACCCCGTTGAAGGAGTTGGTAGATGGGCCCGCGAGCGCCACACATCCTTGAGGATGTCTT
Source organism: Boletus barrowsii (assembly GCA_038088775.1). Lineage (NCBI taxonomy): Eukaryota > Fungi > Basidiomycota > Agaricomycetes > Boletales > Boletaceae > Boletus > Boletus barrowsii. Next base: position 50,017 of record JBBPJP010000110.1, on the reverse strand, counting down.
GTCGTGTCCCCTCGTGTCCTGCGCACAAGTACTGTGATCACATGCTTGACTTACTGGCCATCAACACTCGCGTATATTGTCAGTCTCCCGTGCGACTTAAGTGGACATTAGTCAGGAGCCCGGCCTCATGATATCCATTACAGCAGACGGTCTTCTGTCATTGGGTGCCACTATTCGTTTCCCGGTCTCAAGTGTTCACCAATGCTATTTTCTGTCTCTCCCCACCATGCTCCGCCTGGTGGTCACGGTCCGCATTGCATTCCGATATGTACCGCCACCTTGGTCGAATTCTTAAACGAATCCGCCACGGAAAGATGTCGTTCCCTGTTTTCCATTTCTACGTTCGCGCTCGTTTCCCCTGTCAAGCTATGCAGCGGTGGTCGATTTTGGGTGCGCTCCTGATCGCATCTCGGCATGCAGTTGCCTATGACATCTTTCGCGACTACTCGGGGTCAACCTTCTTCGATGGCTGGGATTTCTATGGCAGTTTTGATAACTTGACCTGGGGTATGTCGTTTGAATTGGGCACGGCGTCTGGCTTTGACTGTTGTCGTCATCCAAGGCAACGTTACCTGGGTGACCCAGGAAGTGGGTGCCAGTCAGAAACTGGCCTATGTGAATAGCGAGAATCACGTCATCCTCAAAGTAGATAATGTGACGAACGTGACGTCTGGCGAGCTACGGAACTCGGTATGGCCAACTGTCTGCTTTTCTGGAAGGGAAAGCATGTTGACGAGATGTACTAGGTCCGAATAACGACCCAAGACGCGTATGACCTGGGTAGTTTGTGGATAATAGACCTGAATCACATACCGTACGGTTGTTCCGTAAGTCCGTGGAGCTGTACATCATGTGTCTCATTTCCGAACGCTGATCATGTCCGTGTTTTGCCAGGTTTGGCCGGCGTTTTGGAGTTTCGGTGCGTACTCCCGATAGCTTGTTGAACGCTGGGTGACATAGATTCCAGGACCCCACTGGCCCGAGGACGGCGAGATTGACATTATAGAAGGCATAAATGTAAATCCCAATAATCAGATGGCGATTCATGCCACACAGGGATGTTATCATAGCGGCAATACGAATCAACTGGGTTCGACGGGGTCAACTGATTGCTCCCAAGGATCGGGATGCACTGTAGGGGAGACGTCACCGAATAGCTACAACTCCGGTTTCGGCCAAGCTGGTGGCGGCGTCTTTGCTACGCAGTTTGACGTTTCGGGGATCTTGTGCGTGTAGTATCTGACTGATAACTTGGGTTGGTTCTGACAAGAATATTTATCACGTCAGTATGTGGTTCTGGAGTGTGCGTTTCTTTCTCGTCTTGACGATGTAGGATTCCCGTTGACGACCAGATTAGCGATCAGACATGCCTTCTTCTATATCTGAAGCCACCTCTACGTCTTCGATTGATATATCCTCCTGGGGAACCTCGCACGCTACATTCTCGTCCAACATGTGCAACATTTCCCAATTCTTTACTCCACAGAATCTTGTGTTAGACATTGATCTGTGTGGTGTCTGGTAAGGTGCTTGTATGCGCGACGAACCACGGGGTACCAACTTTTTTCCTATCATAGGGCCGGAGTGCCGTCGATATACGATTCGCAGTGCGCCAACGAAGGTCCTACGGGCTTGTGTGTAAGTGTACTCATACAACACATATTTATGAAGAGTGCGGGAGTTGACCAAGTGCGTTTCATCAGTACAACGATTCCGTGGTCGGACCAGGGAGTCCGCGCTACGACAACGCCTATTTTGACATCAACTACGTGCGTACGTATACGACCAGTGTAGACGCACCGATTGCTACGAGAACGGACGCACCGCCTTCGGGCGGATCAACGTCAACATTGAGTGCGTCGGCGAGTCTTGCACAGAGCACGGGGACGTCAGGGGGTGTTGCCAGGATGCATGACTTGATGGCGTCACTGACGTTGGCGTTGTGTGTCTTTGCCGAGACGCTGCTTTTGACATGGAGTGTTTGATGAAACGTATAGGACTCTTGTGAGGGCATGAGATCTAGAGGCACGCAGGACCTTTTATGTGGTAGATTGTTGATTGGAACTTTAGTTATGGTGGACGCGATCGATCTGTTTGTACTTAGCCGTCGGTTCTAATGAAGGCTGCTTCCGAGCTCGATCCGACGACAGCTGTCTCTCTCAATCTCGATTGAGGCGAAACTCAGTGACGGCTAAAATGGCATCTGCGGGGAATCTGGCAGGTGGCCTTGAACCATGTGGGGAGCGGTGACTACACCGCTGCGCTCTTTTCACCAGCGGCGACGAAAACACCTCGAATCGTCTTCTCGAGTCGCCGACAACAGCGCTAATGTGATTCAACAAAGGGAAGGAAACTCGCCTGCGAAGTACGACTCGGAGTTCGTTCTTTTGACCGTCCATTTCTTCTACTTCTCGCTCGGATCTTCGATCACCTGGTCTTAGTAAGTGATGCATTCTCACATTTATCGCTTCACCTGCCGGTCTCGTGGCTATATAAGCTTCGGCTCCGTTTCCCCGTTTCCTCCATTTCTCCTTCCCTCCTCCAACGATGTCGACGACCCAAGAGAAGAACGACCCCACAAGGGTTGAGAGCATCGACAAAGGCATCGAGCCTCACGGCGGACTCACCTTCCTCGCTCAAGCTGCCGCGACCGAACATGCCCTGACGCCTCTACAAGCCATGCGTACCTATTGGCGCGCCTTCATGTGGTGTCTATTCATGTGCATCGGCGCGCTCTTGTGGGGATACGATGCACAGGTACGTTCCGCATACGTCGGGAGAAGCTCGCGCGAGGTTGGGTTGGTTGACTGGGGCTTAGGTCGGCGGTGGATTGTTGAGCGTTCCCCAGTTCCGTACGGACTTTGGATACGTCTCGGATGGCCAACCTATTCTCCCTGCGAGTTGGCAGAGTGCGTTCAACAGTGTTAGCTCGATCGGGGGCATGTTTGGTGGTCTTTCATTGGGCTGGATCTCTGATCGTCTGGGGTGAGTAGTGTTCTTCCGTGGGGGTATATCGGAGTGGTCCTTGACTCGCGCGAACGCCGTAGACGACGTGGGGCTGTTGCCCTTGCATCCGTGGTGTCCATCATCGGTGTCTTGATCCAGTTCCTTACGCCCAAACACGTCAATGCAATGCTTCTTGTCGGGAAACTCATCAACGGGTTTGCGCTCGGTTCGCCGTTTGGCTCTCGTGCACGTCTTTGAATTGCTGAACCACGTCATGATAGGGATGTTTGTCTCGTGTGCAGGTGCTTACTGTGCAGAGGTATCTCCGCTTGCCCTGCGAGGCATCACGACGGCTGGTGTGAACCTTTGGATCGTTCGTAAGTCTAATTTATGCATCATTTGCTGTGCTGGGCCGCTGACGCTTTCTTAGTCGGCCAATTGTGGGCATCCTTGCATCCATTCCTTGGCCTCCTCTCTGACCATCATCGACAGCATGTCCAACGGTGTCATTCGCGGCACCGGAACCAGGACAGATATTTACGCGTACAGACTCCCATTGTGAGTGATGCGTTGTATCCATCTATACCCTCGTTAAATTTGTTCTAGTGCTCTCCAGTGGATTTTCCCAGTCATCCTCTTGATTGGTCTTCCTTTTGCCCCAGAGTCGCCCTGGTGGCTGGTACGAAAAGGTCGGCACGAAGAGGCAGAGAAAGTACTCCTCCGTCTTGGGGGATGGTCCGTCGACGCAAAACGTCAGCGACAACAAATTCAGGAGACAATCGAACTCGAGGATTCGTATGCTATGACATCAACATATGTAGATTGCTTCAGGGGTAAGGTACTCATCGCGGACTCGTGGGATTCGTGTTAAACCATACTTCAGGTGAAAATCTCAAGCGTACAATCGTTGCTATGATGGTGTTTGTGCTCCAGCAAGCCGCAGGTAAGGCAAAGCGAAAGCGGCGTGTCCACTTTTAGTGACCAAACCATGTTTCCAGGTGTCGTCTTTGTCTTGGGTTTCAGTACATACTTTTTCGAGCTTGCCGGGTTTGCCGATAACAATGCCTTTAACCTCGGAGTCGGCGTGACCGCCATCGGGGTGAGTTGCGCGATATGCTTAGAGTGACGTCTTCCTCACGACCGTCAGGTTGTCGGAAATCTGTTGACCTTTTACACTGTCAATCGCTTTGGCCGTCGCTTCCTCTTCAACTGGGGAATGGTCGCTTGCACTGTCATCCTGCTCTTGATCGGCTTCATTTGGATAGGGAACGCGAACCAGAATGCCAAGTGGGCCGTCTCTGCGTTTGTATGTCACTACCGAGTCCTGCCGTTGGTAGTACTGACACCAGATATCACTCTCCGTAGACGATCATCTACAACTTTGTCTACCAAATCAGCATGTAAGTCTGCGTCGCACACTCTGTTCGTTTCGACGTTCATCATCTTCATCCCACCGAAAACGAACAGTGGTCCACTGGGATATGTTATCTTCGCTGAAATCTCTTCTGCCAAGCTTCGTTCTAAGACAGTCGGCATCGGGATCTGGACCAACTCTCTGTGTGGTTTGATTGCTAACATTGTCATTCCTTATCTGTGAGCGGCTCCTTACCTCGTTCATTGGTGATTTGTCGGAAACTTACATTTATGCCTGCGTCCGCTCCTACTCGATCCGCTCGCTCTGATGATTAGCGTCAATCCCGACGAAGCGAATCTCGGAGGCTACGTCGGCTTCATCTTTGGAGGTCTCGCGTTCGCAGGGTCGATTTGGGCGTATTTCTTCATCCCAGAAACCAAAGGACGAACTGTGGACGAGTACGTGTTGTCCCTGTTATCCTTGTTCTTACTGACCTGCCGTGCCATGTCAGACTCGACTTGTTGTACGAGAAGCAGGTGCCTGCGAGACATTTCAAGACGTATAGGTTGTATGACGGAGATGGGGAGAGAATTTGAAAGATGTGTGAAGCTTTGGGGTGCGCGCTGGCGAGAGAGAGACGGCCCGAGGATACCACTGACTAATGACGGGCCCTCTGGGGATGCAATGATCGCTGACGAGTGTGAATGGAGATCACGATTGTACGATCTTGTAACGATGTCTTTTTTGTTGGCGTTTCCTTTTTTAATCTATTTTTGGTGCTTTCTGGTCGCTTCTCAGAGGCACTGGACATAGGGATCCAGGGCTGTTTACTTTTTTCATTGACAACGCCGTGTGCAAAGAATTTCAAATTGGATGCGGCGTTGGAGCCTGTCGGTGCACCGTGCTAACTGGAACCCTGAAGCTTTGAAGCCACATCCATGGTCGCTAATCATGAACGCTGAGCATCGACTCGCGCGTTGCTCTTGGTCCTAGGAGAAGGTAGGATGCCAGTGACTGTAATGTTACAACCACTGCAACTTCACGAAGTCGTCATCCATCCATATTTGAACTTCAGACACTTATCGAGATCGTAGCCTTACAGCCTGACCGACGAGCGCATGCAGGTGGAAGCTCAGGGTTGACGTTGGTGAGTTCAAGGTGAGTCGCACTGTATGACTCGCGGAATTGTAATGCACCGCGAGAAGTCGGCGAGCGAACATCGCATCCGTACTACCCGCCACTACCATATCGGCGAATCCCCAGTGGGTCGGTAAAGTCGGGGGGTGACAGTTGACGCCGACCCGCATACCACAGTTTGCAAGGGGTACGCTCAGGAATGAGGAATACTTATATCAACCCGAGGTCCCAAGAGACGCCAGACTACTATGACTCGGTCACCGTCAGGCTGCGAATATGGCCAGGCAATTGTACACGGTGACAACTTGACTTGAAAGTCGTGCATGCAAGTTGACGACAAGTCACATCATTCACCGTACCACCGTAAGTTTTGCTCATACATGCCTGCCATAAGGATACCCGCGGTATTACTCATTACCCGTGTGCGACCTCATAGTTATAAAACATGAGTTTCGTCCTACCAGGCTTCTGACCCTCTCTTGCGTTGTATTTCCATCAGGTCGAAAGCCATGGGGATGCATGTCCCTAGTGTCTGCCTCGCTGGTTTAGTAGCGTACCTCGTTGCTCGTCTTTTCTGGAGGCGGAGCGTGCCACTCCCGCCTGGACCGTCTGGATGGCCGCTCGTCGGAAACCTGTTCGACTTTCCGACCTATGCGCCGTATAAAACGTTGGGGACTATGAGCGCAAAATATGGCAAGTACATGGGTCGGACAAAATACATGCATCGCTGATTCCGTTCCAGGTCCTATGGTATCTCTCAAAGTAATGGGCACACAATACGTGGTTCTCAACTCCTTCAAGGTGACGAAAGACCTGCTCGAAAAGAAGAGCGCTGTCACGTCCAACAGGCCAGCTTTTACGATGGCCAGTGAGCTCGTCGGTTGGGGTGCCTCTACCGGCTTCCTACAATATGGTGACACGTACCGAAAACATCGCAAATTCTTTCATCAGCAGATTGGTAGCAAGAATAGCCTGGAGGCATTCTACCCCGCAGAGGAAGCGGAAGCCAAGCAATTCATACGCAATGTGTTGAAGAGTCCTGAGGATCTGAACGCGCATGCTCGCAGGTGTGTTCCTGATGCTGTGTCTTGCGTGCTCGTGAAAAAGTAACCTCTGCCTGGTAGAATGGCCGGCTCTGTGATCTTGAAAATATCGCACGGGTATGAGGTCAAGGAAAATGGCGATCCGTTGGTGGAGATGGCTAACAGAGCGATGCGCAATATATCCGTGGTCACTTCGCCAGGATCCTTCCTAGTTGATTTGCTCCCGATGAGTGCGTCTTTTCAAGTCCTGCCGGGAATCACTCGTGAGTTCGTGGACAGTGCGACACTTGCCTGACTGGTTTCCCGGATGCAGATTCCTCAAAGATGCGAAACGGTGGCGCAAAATGGTAGGCGAGGTAGTGAACACGCCGCACCAGTTCGTGTTGGAGCATTTGGTATGTTTCATCTTCGAAACCGTGGTGCTTGAGCGCTGATATCGGAGTTAGGCAAAAGGCGATGCTATGCCGTCGTTCACGTCGAGGTTGCTTCAGGAGGGTGTTACTCCCGAGGACGAAGAGATTTTGAAGTGGGCATCCTTTTCGATGTACCTGGGTATGATTTCAAGCCATCCTTTTCGAGATGAATGTGCTGTCTCACTGAAGGCGGTTCCTTGATTTTATATAGGTGGATCTGACACGGTGAGTCGAGTTTTCCATGTAGATGCGAATCACAGTGAAACGAGCGAATCGATGACAGACGCCGTCCACACTATGCGCATTTTTCCTTGCCATGGCAGCGTACCCAGAAATCTTTAAGAAAGCACAGGCAGAGGTAGATGCCGTCGTCGGACACGAGAGGCTTCCGACCATGCAGGATCGTGAGGCGCTGCCATACGTGAATGCCATATGTAAAGAGCTTCTTAGATGGAACGTGGTCGTTCCCATGGGTACGTCTATTTGCATGTGAATAATAATCTCTTGTTTAACTGGAGTGTAAATGACGACAGCAATGCATGTCACGACACAGGACGAGACCTACGATGGCTACCTGATCGCAAAGGGGTCGTTTCTCCTCGCCAACATCTGGTTCGTGACTCACTGACGGTGATCAGGGTATCTCATGACCAACATTTGGCTGCAGGTACATCTTGTCCGATCCAGGGGCATATCCCGATCCGGATGTATTCGACCCGGAGAGGTTCCTAGGTGAGAATCAACAGCATGATCCCCGTGAGGCCTGTTTTGGGTGGGGAAGGCGGGCATGTCCTGGTGCGCACTTGGCAGAGATATCCATTTTCATATGTGTCGCGACGGCGCTGGCGACGTTGGAGGTGTCGAGATGCGTCGAAAACGGTGTGGCGTGTGTGCCGAGGCACGAGGTCGAGGAGGGCACCATACGGTGAATAAAGTTCATACTTTTTCTGATGTGGATTTAGCTCATGATTGGACTTGCAGTTACCTCAAACCATTCAAGAGTAGGATCGTATTGCGATCAAAGAAGGCGAAGGTCCTTCTTCACGCTTGATTTGGATCAAATGTGTACTGTGGATCTGACATGAAATAGTCTCCACCATCATGACACTACCAAATACTACATGAATGAATACATGGGGGTGCGAACAAATGAACCTGCAAGATGCACTACTGTGCTGCCGATGATCAGTACTGGGCAGTCATTTTTTAATCAACACGAAGGTGTGTTTGCAGATCTGTAGATTCTATACCTGAAACTAGACAGGTGTATAATACACTTGTAGATGCTCGAGTATGTATCTATGATACAAGTTCAAGTTCATAGCAAGATCACAGCAACAAAGACGGCATGATCAACATGGGACACAAAAATAACTATGTTTAATACGACCGACAGTACGGTTGACTTGGACTTGTCCCTGTCCGTCTGGCCACCCCAGTGTATCATCGGCATCACATGCATGGACGTCTGCAACTCGGGGGCAAAATCTTCATGCATGCAGACTTGTTGCAAGTTGTCAAGTCAACTATTGGAGCTGCAATGTATATGCAAATATCATGAAGGTGAATTGACAGTCAATGACAGGAGTAAAACGACGTGACAAACACCATGACAATGGAGACTTGCAATGTCAGGAACGTAAGGGTCAACCTCGGCCATCACGACAATGCAACCCACGAGAACCAGTATGATTCCATGAGAAACGCTGCGTAATTGAGCATGTCATCGTTGACGTTGAACCACGACACCACACACGCACGTCGTCAAGATACCGCGTTGGACACAATGGAGTATTAACCCGTCCAAGAGCTTCGAAATCCTGAGCACGGACAATCTTCAGGGTAGAACGACATAACGCGCAGTATGACTCACGGCCCCGATGAAGACTTTCCATCAAAGAGGTATCCAACACTGGTCATCACCGTTTCTCTCGTTGCAAACGAGGGGAACAGTTGACGATATCTGTCAACGTAACCAACCCAAATGCTAATGCGACATAGACCTGTCTGCATCACAACACACCAAGTGGGGTAACCAAAGTTGTAATCAACATACATACCTCATTCAACACGAGCAGCATCTTATGTCTGAGATACATCACGATGGATGAGGCGGTGAGTGCTAGGGGGAACACCTTAGCAGCCTTTCACACCCTCCGGAGAAGTTGCGCGTTGAGGATCCAAAAACATTCCAAGCATTGAAATATTGACAAATTAATTGTGGTGATACGGTCATTCTACCTTACGAGATACTCGCGTGGCAGAAGTGGTGTCAGACGACCCAGGAGGGAGGTCTCATCCCCTGGCGGATGAGAAGACAGGGACGCTTAGCAGGGTTCAAGTCATCCGATTTCGGGTGTCTAGCTGCTCAGCCAAGGCTCGATGTACATGTATACGAATGAATGAATGATCTGAATGAGGAACTGAAGGAGTGACAGACCAGGTGAACAATGATGAATTGCAATGGGAACGAATGGACTAGGCGGAAACTTCCAGTCCGAAGCTGAACCTGTCGGGAAGCCCAGCTATGTGGGTGCCATGACAGCGGTCGGTAGCCAATCGGACAAGCCAGGCTGCCTGTGAGTGTGCTCTTCGATCGCCTCGTGCCTCGGCTCTCTTGGCCCTGCCACGAAAGGCCATGGTCTGCCTAATACATCGTGTCTCTTAGACTTCGTTGGGGACGAGCAAAGGGATTCCGTCCCTAACATGATGGTTCGACAAGATAAGCCAACGTGTTGAGGTAGACGGTATATGTCAGTTGTACTGGACTTCAATGAGGAGAAGTTCGTCGATCGGTAAGCGTGTAAAAACTCGACTGCGAGAACTTCTGAGCAAGGCGGAGGACTTGGAGACGTCTGACGTGCTATTGAAGACCGTACTTGAAGTAGCTGGAGAGCTCAACGCTGCTCAAAGCAAACAGCGGGTTGTCGGAGGGAGGTCGTTTTCGGAGTTGTGGGGGTCGCACGGGGGTTTCCGGGTGTTGTGGGCAATATTGCTCACACATTGGTTTGGAGAGTTTGTCTGTCCGTCCCCGCCATGTCCTAGTGTGTCTCTTCGTCGCGTCGCACGACGAGCAACGTTTTGCTGACTAGCCCCGTGGACAGTGTCATCTTCGGTCGCAGCATCAAAAATGAGTACCTCACGCTGGGTACGCTGTTCACCGTCGGCGCCACTGTGTTCGCCTTGAAGGGCGGAAAGAAAGACGCTGTCGCTGCCGGCAAGCCTCTGACAGAGCGGGTCAAGGACGCAGTGCCCATCAAGGCGGAATCCAGGTGTGTTCTATTCGTTGCCAGCCATGGACACGAGACTGATGTACATGTCAGCGAGGAGGAAGAATTGTAAGTGTATACTGTTTGCATTGTACGAGTCGCTCTGTACGACATCCTCTGACACGTAGGATAAACAGCATCAAGAACTTTATTGCAGAGGCAGAGAAAGAGAGCGGAGGGTCATCACATCACTGAGCTCGTCGTCGGCTGTATTAGTGCTTGTGAGACAGCAAATATACTTAGATTCCATTTCTACTTTGGTGATTCATCGCCTCTTCACCGTTTGACACGACGTGCTCGTCAGTAAGTAAATTAGCGAGTTGTACGTGTCGTCCCTTGTCTCCACCGCAACGACGGGCAACCTTTCTCGACCCGTGCTCTTCCGACGAACTTCATGACATACCCAGCAGAACCTTCAGTGCTCCCTTCCCCACCGACATCCCCTAGAACACCAGCGACGTGCACACGGACCAACCCTCAGAGACCGGGCTCCTTAAGCAACGTCTCATTCACGCCACGCACCGCAATTCATGCAGAACGAACGAGGAGCATGTCGCCGTCCTTGTCCAGCGTGACCGCCGACCTGTTCACGTTAGGATCCGAAATCAAGGCAATCGCACCGGCGACCGCGAACCGGGTGGGTAGCAAGCGCAGACAGTCATCGATCGCATATTACACTCCTTCCTCGCCCTCCCCGTGGAGTCAGCGACCGCAATTGAACAGAGCGCTCTCGTCCAGCGTAGACGGCGTGGAACCTGTTGTGGTGAATGCAAGGGAGAACGTGTCAAAGAGATCAAGCCTCGTGTTGAGCTCACCCTCGACTCGTGAAAGCATATCTTCCTCGGAAGCAACGGGTGCAAGAGAACGAGAACCTCTGACATTGGTCGAAAAGTGAGCGCGTATTTTTTTTCGGGGGTGGTTCATCAATGCGGCGCGTACTCGCCGCAGTGAGCATACACCGCATGGTGTTGCCAATCGTTTACTTCCTCTTTCCCGGATCTCCGACGCAACTCCACGCGTAGTACGCACATCTCGTGATGCCACGTACATCTACACGTCAACGCATTGCTCCTCGTCCCTTCCGTCATTGCTGACCCTGGATCAGACATGCAGATTTACTCCACTTCATCGCTCAGAAAGAGCGCAAATGTCTCGAACTTCGTCATCAACTTGCCGCGCACGAAAAAGAGTTGGCAGAACGTGAGTAATTCTCCCCAAGTTGCAATATCTCACTGGCATACGTCTCCGCAGTCAAACGTAAATGGGAGCGCATCGTCAACCGTGGTCCTGAACCCCTCCCAAACCCACCCCTTACTGCCGGCATCGGTGGTGTTACCCTCGACGGACTAAAGGAAGGCGTCCGTATGATCGCTGCAGGCTTCAGTGACCTCGGCGGGGTCATCCAGGAACTCGAGTCCGGCGGCGATAACTCCTCCAAACCCGAATGGGAACCTTCCACTGACGCAGCGCGTGAAGACAACGGCGTTTCGAATGCCCGCGCGAGCCAAACGGCCAACGAGCATTTCTCGGCGAGCTCCACAGCCTCTATCCGAGAAGGCATACACACCTTGGGTCATGTACTCGATGATCGGGACGGGGAGACGACGATATTTGCGACCACCCCTTCTCTCTCCCGCGCTGGCAGTCTCAACTATCGAATGCACAAACGCACCTCGCGCGTTATCTCTCAGGAGCCGGCGACGCCGCCCACGAGCACGTCCATGTCACCACCCTCTCAGAGTCCTAAATTGGCCGTATTGGATGTCGGGATGTCCTTCGTATTGACTCCCAGTCCAACGTTGGTGCCGCCCCTGTTGGGTGCGGCGTCCGCTTCGACCGCGCCAGTCCCAGTGCTAGGATCAACACACGCGTCTGTGCCCATAAGCACAGGAAGCGTGTCGTCTTGGATGGACAGTATGGGCAGGAAACTGAGCGAACTTCAAAAAGGCCAAACGTACGTCGTCCAATCACCTCGAGACGACTCGAGTCTCTCCACTCGCCGGACTCTCATAATCTCTTTTTTTTTTCCCGCCGCTCTCTCTTCACAGGCTCTCCAAAAGCCAGAAACGTGCGTCTTTGCTCTTTGCAGGCGTCTCGAGCACGATCAGCTCTGCACTTTTGCCCGGACCGACTGCCACCACTCCTGCACCGGTTCCGATTTCGACGTCAACCACTACGGCGAGGCCACGAACCAAGTCATCCCTGACCACACGACCGCCCTCGCCTCAATCCCAGTCCCACTCCGAACCTCGGGCATATCCGTCCTACGAGTCTATGACAGATTGGTTGGATGATAACGAGGAAGAGTTGACGATCCATGCAGGCGGGGTGTTAACCCCCGATTCGAAGCTACAGTCGCGCCGTACGGCGGAGGGGGTGGCTGGGCGTGGAGAGGCGGAAGCTACTGCAACCGCCATGTCCTCTTTCGATGACGATTGGAATTGGTGAGCGGGTGCGGGTGGGGGGTGGGGGACCCAAGCAAATTTCGGGCTCACCAGAGGTGACGGGTGCGCAGGGGAGATGGCTCGTGTACAATCCATGGTCGACGCCACGCATACTTGCAAGCTTTGGCACAATTATCACTCATTGTCAGCTGCAGCGGGCACAGCACTCGTGTAATTTGTCATCAGTAGACCGTCATTTATGTATCTTTATCTCCTGGCCTTTCGAAAGAGGTGTGTTGCACCGAGATGCGGCCTTTATTTTTGCACAAGTGTCGGGAATCTAAAAAGACGCGTCGTGTCCGCGATCTGGTTAAAGAGGGCACATTTATTTCTGTAGTTGTTTCCTGCAAGAGGCTGAATACTTTGCGGCCCGCCCCGCCGTTGTGGTATGGACGTAACTAAAGGAGGCCAAAGTAAAGGTTTTTGTGCCTGGCGGACGGTCAGCACCATCCGCATTCGAACGCCCCTCAAATCAACGTGGATAAAACGGCACCTTGGCAAGACATAGAATGAGTACCAAGCACTGCCAAGCCACTCGATCGTGCGGTGCAAGGTTGCCCCACAGCCCGCGCTACGCTCCCATGAAAAAAAAAAGACGCTGCGGAAGCGTGACGATATGGTCCATCTCCATCGCACACAGCGATGCGCGGAGGAACGCCGCGATATACTATTAGCAGCAACACCGGTAGGAACAGCTTCTTCCGAAACCTGCACGTCCTTCATCACAGTCTGGCACACGGAGACAGTTCCCCGCAGGCCAATAACGAGATGCCAAAGGTTATTTGTGAGACATTGTCTGGATGGCCAACAGACGGTGTCCCTATCCGTCAACTCAGCCTCCACAGGGTAACGATCCGAGCTTCAACAAGAGATAGCTCCCATCGCTTGCTTCGCATATAACGTCCCCTTGGTTCTGTTCTAAAAAAGTGTTAGCTACATGGGAAGGATTGCGAGAGATACCTCCGATGGTCTTAGTGTCCTGGACCTCATTAAACATATCAGGGATATGGTTAACAGTTAACCGAAGGTCCTGACTGGTCTGGAGCAGTTGGAAACCAATTTACCGATGAAGGTATTTCAGCCTGAATCATCATCATTGGATAAATCCAAGTAGGAGAGGGAGGAAAGGGACTCGGAGAAGAGCACGGGAGTGAAAGCGGGATTCATCAACACGAAACGGAGATGATTGAGAGGTACCATCAAGGTGCATTGCGGCCTACTAGCACCCACTTATTCGTGTCAATACTGGCAGTTTGGTACACAGCCGACATAGCAACAACCGACATCATGGCGGAATAGGACCACATCATGATGGAGTGCGCTGCAAAGCCTTTCACTGAGGGCATCTCCTTTGCGCATCTATGTCGACCGGCACTTGAGTCGAGGGACTGAGATGGAGCCCGTCAACGAAAACCTGTCACAAATAACGAGGATGGATCCGAAGACATACGCTTGTGACTAGATGGTTTTCCGAAAACTCTCAAGGGTTGGACCGTCGAAGTGACTCTGACTTGACCCGCTTCGACATTCCGCTCCTTGTTTGCAACGTCTCAACATACTTCTAGGAGGATCGCAAATGTACTCGTTCATCTCGTAGGTAACAAAGTCGCATATAGGGCTGGATCTGCGTCCATTTACACCCGGCAACCTCCGTGCAACCCCCCACACTTGGTCGACGTCCATCGCGATGAGCAAACATGCTTCCAAGCTGTCCGCCGTACATCGTGGAACAGCTTTTGAGCAGCGCTCTCTCCAACTATTACAAGCACATTTCTCAATGTCCCTCCGGCGCGTCGGTGGCAAGTCAGATGGCGGGATTGACCTCGTTGGGTGGTGGTGGCTCCCCTTTGCCACAGAATCCGATGCTATCCATCGCCCAGGGGCATTGCCAGACTCGAATGGTCTACTGAGAAGGCGAATACGCGTTCTTGCTCAGTGCAAGGCCGAAAAGAAAAAGTTTACCCCCAAGTATGTGCGAGAAATGGAGGGTGTGTGGCATCTCCAAGCCAGGTCCCCTCCTTCACTTGTTGCTCATCCCTCATCTCCGACCCCCTCGCTCCCGTCGTCCTCGACTTACGAGCCCATAGTCCCGGACGTGTACCCTATCGTAGCGCTCCTCCTCTCGGAGAGCCCATTCTCGCAGTCGACCGCCTTACACGCTTACCGGTCGACGGTCCCTTTCCTTCTCATTCACCTACCTTGTCCCTCCTCATCGTCAAATTCCAATGCAACTATCATGTCTGCAAGCGAAACAGAGCTGGGTACCGCCTACCCCAATCCAACGCTGACTGAGCTTGTCAAACCGCTGGCATTTTGCTGGGAACGAAATTCCTCCGCTGGTCCCTCGATGAAAACAAACGTGCCTGTAGGGGGTAGACCAGGTCTTTGGTGGCAGGGCCGTAGGCTGGGTAGTTGGGCACCTGAATCCCCGAACAAGGATACGACTTGAACACTGCCAAGCGTGCCTGTCTTCCAGGGGATGGATCATATATCCTCTTTGGACATATTTCTGGTGATCCCCGATCCATTCAGGACCACTATATGCTCATGCGATTTTCACAAGCAAGGTCCGAATCCCAGAAGCATTTCGGACTGTATGGATTTAAATAGTCGGTTGGTGCATCGGTAGGAGCAATTGTGTTGGTGGTGCCTCGACTCGCAAGTTGCCATTACCCCGGTAGGAACTATAACTATTGAATGAATCCACCCTGCTCACTAAGCGGCCCCAACTTCTGTTGAATGGAAACTTACTAGTCATATGAGGCAAGTGTGCCGACGATGGTATGCGCCGCCCGCGCCGAGCTGTCACCCTGTGAACAATGACACTATAATGCCAGACATGGCACCACTGGTTTACCTGTGCGCTTGATACATAAGGCCCGGGGGAAGAAAAAGAGACTCGTTTCATTTGTTATTTCTCCCTACTCTACACGTTGCCATTAAGCAGTACGATCCTGTTTTCAATGTTGAAGTTTTCAGTTTTGAAAGAACTCATGGTATGTCAACAGTCAACCGTTCCATTGCTTCAACTATATGGGATTTCAGGGCCCCGGGGAAAGTGCGTGTTCCGCCGGTCCAATCAGAACCTGGAGGCTGCGTTAGGCCCTCGCCTATACTAGGCTTGTAAATGGCTTCAAAACCACAACGTAACAGTCGCGCTCTAGAGCTCTCCTGAATCATGGCCTGTTCCACCCGGTTCCGCATTGATACTTGAAGCTTGAAGATTGTATGGCATGGTTCACCTCACGCGCAGTTGCAAGAGCTGGCAAGGGTGTTACTAATATACAGGTCACGTACATAACCCAATAGCCTTGGCCCATTGCCGCATGTTCATTGCGCCTCAAATGCCGTTGGCAATTGAATCCACTCTCAGTCTCCAACATGAACATTGTAAGCTGGTGGAGTAAGTATTCAAATATTCAGGCACGACGGAGTTGTACGACTATGGGAAGTACAGATTTAACTTGACTTAAAGCGCGGTGAGCTGGTGTTCTGTTAGTTGGCTAATTCTCCTCCCCCTCCTCTTAATTATTCCTCACATTTTGTGTCTCCACAAATTTCAGAGCGTATCATGGCGAATGAGTTTGCAGTGAACTCATTGGGAATGTTGTTCATCGGGTTCACCCTGGCAACATGGTGGGTCAAACAGAGCCGGTATCACCAAACGTTGAAACGTTGATCGCTGATATTATGGATCCTCATTGCACACAGGTTGTTTGGCGCGAATGTGGGCGACTTGACTGTTTTCTCTCTCTTTGTAATCTCACCTGGATTCCATTGGCTATCTCAGACACTGCAAATGTATGTGTATTTCCAAAGATACGATGACGGGTTCTTGCTCAAAGCGGTGGCGAGTCACGGTTCATACACAAACTTACAAACATTCTGACCGTGTTTTCGCAGGTCGTCGTAGTCTTGTGAGTAACAAAACAAGCTTCTCAGACAATTCAACGCTAGTTCAACCATCAAAGCCTTTCGGACATGTTCAGTACTATTTTCACCTGCTGGGGAATCTATATGGAACTCGTCCAGACCCCGATCCTGCCTTTGCAAGGGAACATGCAAGTCTAGATTTCTTTTATGATACATTTGGTTTAACTGACACTAACAATACGTTTCCAGTCCACTCGTGGTATTTATCCATATTGTGTCATAAGTTGATCCTCACCATGCATGTTTCCCAGCTCGAGTCCACTGCCGCAGTATGTGTAGTTAGCTTCCTCTGATATTAGAAGTTCTTTGATCCGTGTCTAGGATGTCGCTATTTTCATCGTACAATGGTATTCAACTTTTCTAGGTCAGCCACATCCGGTGCTTATGTCTGACCTAGCTTTCTGGCTCGAAGTATATACCAAGGTGCATCATCTCCTGCCATTCTGTGTCCTTCCTGAATGGTTTGTATTGTACAGTGTCCTGGCGTAACAAATGGTTGACCATGTTGATCGTACGTCTACTATCCGCTCTTCTCTCGATTGGCACTCACCCATGTGTATTTGAAATAAAGATCAGTCTAGCCACTTTGGCGTTTGGTAAGACTTTCAAAACATGTCCCTGGATTGTGAGCACTTATCCTGCTTCGAGCTTTCGGTATAGGTAGCCATCACCTTACAAGAGCGCGACAGTACCGCTAATGCATGTGTTTGATAGTACTCACCGCATTTTCGATCACAGCGCTGTATCTTGCGGGTAAGTCATTGCCCTTGCTGAATGAGGTGTGTATATGGATCCCGCTTTGGTTTGCCACTCTGGCTGTGTTGTAATGAAGGTATGACAGGTCTGCTTTGCGCTTGCACTTGGGTTGGTTACATTGACGGATATCGTCATCACCATCTCCCTCGTCGGATACCTCTCTGACGGAAAGTCCTCGTTGGGCCCGTGAGTCATGATGATTTGTGGTGCCACCCTTGAAATTGACCACACCCAGGACCTCACAACTCTTGGATGATTTAATGCTCTACTGTGTCCAACGTGGTATCTTGACGACGTGCGTATCTCGTGTTGCGGTCCGAGTATGAACATTAAAAGTCAAGGTGACATGTAAATTGCCAAGTGTTTCTCATGTGATTGTATTGGTGCTCGTAAGTTTACATTCCCGTGGTCGCCAAAACCTGCGTGATCCTGACCTCGATGGTCGACCCCTAGTGGTTCGCACTCCCGACAAACTGGGCATGGACGTTGTTCCAGTTCAGCCTTGGAAAAGGTTTGTGTCCCTCTTATGTTGGTCTGTTCACATTTATATGCATTTCTCCGACTCTGCCTTGCAGTGTACACCCTTACATTCATAACATTGTAAGTCACCTCATCCATGCATTTACCATGCTCGCTCATCATCGACTATCGGTTCACTCCTGTGATAGGTTAAACCGACGAGAGAACTTGAAACAAGTCGATCACCGTATGCATGAGCACTTTGTCCCTGAGCTGGAAATGTCTAAGCACGCCGACGACGCGTCGTAAGAATGACAAGGGCGAGCCCGAATCTGCGGTGCTATAAGATAGATCGTGTCCATCTGTTCGCTAATATTGTGACCTTGTTGTGGATATTCAAAGGTGTAGATATATAACACAGCGTAACAACATACTATGACAAGTGTGCTGGGATAGGGGCTATTCGGGTTATGCGCACAGCCACACATGGTGATTTTTGGGGTTCCGCGCGGAAGTTTGGATTCAACGTACAGCATCGTCCCCTCGGATGAGGATCGCTCCAACACCCCAGCGGTAAGGAAAACTTAAAAATAAATGAAACCAGTGAAATAAATTCACACAGAAATGTCTTAGCGCGGGCATGTTGCTCCGAAATGACGCCGGGGGGTCTTGATGGTTTTGAATTACCATTCGGAGCCCCTCGAGGTCAGTCAAGACGCCTCACCGAGGTCAGTAGAACGCTTGATCTGCCGTTGGTCAAGATGTGTGCTTCGTACGCTGTTTACACCCTTCGGTTCACTGGCAGTCACTCGCTGCCTTCGACGCCGTGAGGTCTGCCCAGCGGCAGGCGTGGCAAGTCCAAGGATGAAGTATTTGAATCCACGATCATGTTCCGCGCCTCGAGGTATTCAAATAGTCTAGGCCAACTCAATGGTGAGTCCCCTATTCTTCGAGAAAGGGGCACTTACTCAGCAGTCATTCGATGATTGAATTGGATGAGATCATTCGGGTGGCTAATATACTTGCGATGGTATAAAAACTGGCCTTCGTCGAGCTCCAAGACCCCACGGCGAAAATTTCCCCCAGTGCCCTCACCCAGACACTTTTCTACCCACGTCGAACCCAAGTCACCCGCTAAGTCATGATTCCCTCTACTCTTTGCGCGTTCGTAGCTGTCTTGTCCTGGCTCGCCGCCGTCAACGGCGCTGTCGTCCAACGTGATGGCACCTTTGTAAGTGACTGTGATTTTGCGATGTATAAAATTTTGGGTTTACTTTGGTCTGCATGTAGACGTACTTGACCCCGCAACCTACACTACAGGGTGGTACCACCACCGCGGCTACGAGTTTGAGTACGACTCCCACTCAGCCGACCATGTCGACCACGCCGTCGACAGTGTCGGTTACTGGGTCGTCTACAACGACTACACCATCCACAATGTCGGTTACCCCTCCGTCCACAACTGCGACTTCAGCGACCACGACGTCTAGTGTGCCGTCCGTGACGTCGATTCCGACTACCTCAAGTACCCCTTTAAAGTCGTCTAGTACCACATCATCTCCATCGACGGCCACAGTTACCGCGACGACCCCGACGACTATGTCGTCGGTTCCTTCGTCGACGATCCCATCAATTACTGCAACGGTTCCGACCACCAAGCCGGTGACTCCAACGACGACTACGACTACGGCCACGGCCACGGCAGTCCCTGGCACTGTCAACTGCAATGGCGTTCAGAACTGGCAATCTGCCTTTGCAGTATGTGGTTTTGTACGATAATGTTCGATTCTCCGTTCATCTTCTTTTCGCAGTATACTGCCGGTGATCAGGCGATTTTCAACGGTCAATTGTTCACGGCTAGGCAATGGACGTTCAACAACGCGCCACCCACGCATCCTGACCAATGGACCGCTGTTGGTACTTGTGTGCAGCCAATCAACAACCAGGCCAACTGCAATGGTGTCGCTGCATGGCAAAGCACCGTCGCCTATGTCGCCGGCAATCGCGTTACCTCTCAAGGTCATCTCTGGTCCGCAGTGCAGTGGACCCAGTCCAATCCTCCCGGAGACGCCTCTGGCTCATGGAAGGATCTCGGTGCATGCGCTTGAATAATGCCAGTTCCATTTTCCATTTTCTTCGCATTACAGAAATCTGTTGTAACTCTACAATCGGACTTTTTTTTCTCGAGTATACACGACATCTTGTTGAGCCTTTGATTCATTGATTTGCGCTTTTGGCTCTTGGACACTGGACTCTGAATGCGATGTTGTGCGAGTAGTTATGTTGGTGCGCTATCCTATAAATATCGAGCTTTTGTCTCTTGTTCGGTAACTAAGGTTGCCGTGGATGAATAGGAACGGTGCGGAATCGCACGGGGTGCGCGGGGGTTGCTCAGCCGTTTTTGCTCGGCTGTGCTTCGTGCTGGCAGTGTGACCGACAGTACAAGAAGACTACAAATCGCTGACGAACGCACTACAGTACTGGATTTTATTTCTCGATGGCCTCACAGACCGTCCAGGGATGGCACCCGAACCCACAGCTAATGCAACCCCCACATCAGGCCCCTCCGCCTCATGGATGGACGGGCAGCTGGCCCCCTGGCGGTCAGGTTGCCTTACCTCCCGGCTATCCTGGCCCACCACCGATGTCCGGCGAGACAATGGGCCACGCACGTTGGAACGCTGGACACTGGCAGTACAACCCGCTTGCGAACGTGCAGAACCCACAGCAGCCGTGGGCGCCCGGCGTTGGATGGTTCCAACCCAATTTCAACCCTTACAAGCGTATACCGAAGCCGCCCTCGCCGAGCTATTGGAATACACAATTGTCGGACAATGGTTTAGGCCTTGAAGGCATGGTCAAGAGGTACGTCGCTGTTCCTTATTCTGGTAACCCAGCGCTTCGACCAAGGGTAGATTGTACGCTGACGTCGTCGTTTTTTTCTTGTTGACAGGAAAGAACCGTCAGCGAATACTAGCGAGGAACCACAGACGCCTTGGATATGGAATCCGCCGAGCCTGCTCGAGGTTGGGGATCGTGCAACCCCAACGCGGGATTTCAACCCTCGTAGGGGGGATAACAGTCTTCACACTGTAACTACTCCCACACGAGATCATGGTCAAGGTGGTAGGGGGTCATCACAGGATAGTTCGAGTGTTCAACCACACAGCCAAACACCGGAGAGGCGGTCCTCTTCGCGCACCAACTATCTTTATAACTCCCAAGACAGTTCTGCTGCTCCCGCAAGACATAGCTTCGATTCCTCCGATCTTAGACACAGCAGAAGTGCAAGTGCCTTTGCTGGTCCATCGACTTCAAGTCAACGTTCCACCAGCCAGACAGACTCCAATTTACCCAACAGGACCCGTTCCCAGCCCGCCGCAAACGAGGTACCTCCATACCCAGCACCTACGCCGACAATCCGTTCCGCTTCTGCACAACAACTCACGTTCACGCAAGAACCGGAAACGTTCACATCCAGGGGAGAACTTCACCCAACATTCTCATCGAGTATCATCCGTACGCCGACACATTATCAACAAGCTCGTCGCAGTACGGATGAGTCAAGTCACCACTCTCGCTCACCGACCTCTACAGGTCATTCATCGACGCCTTCGCGCGGGCCGCCTGTCCCCGAGCCCCTGACAAGACAATCTTCATTACCCAACACATCTTCGTCCACGCGGGACGTTTATACCAACTTTTCAGAGGATTTGTCCAACTCTCTGGTTGCAAGCACATCCTCTCGGACACGGTCCTCAGCTACAGCCGGCCCGCTTTCACGCAGCCGTACTGAACCTGTCGTCGCCAATCTCACCACGATACACGAGTCCTCATCCACCCTCTCGAGCGGTGAGATATTCTTAGCGCCCCTGCGCGATACACCATGTCCGAGTTCGACAGAGTCATCGCCAGATCCGTCCCCGCGCCGGAGGGACAAACGCACGTCTCCTTACGGTAGCTACCCTCATTCACCCGAGCCGTCGCCCCTGTATCGTGATCGCCGACCATCTCCCTATGCAAACCGACATGCCAATCCCCAATCCCGGGGCCATTCCCACTCGCCGTCCCCTTTGGGATCACCACACTCGCACGTACGCGATCCTTATGTTCAGGGGGCAAGCAGCAGCAGCAGTGCAGCACGACGCGACAATAGCAATCCCCTCCCAACGCCGCCGGTCGAGCGCGCGAACCCGGAGGCGTCAAGACCGCCCTTCCAAGAGCCCTCGCCGCCACGTTATGCGCGCAAGCTGCGCATGGGGTTCTGGAACAGGCGAGGCGACCACCTCACGCCCAATTCGTTCGTCGTGTATGCGCCGCATGGCCGTGCGTATCCGGAGGAACTCCGGGACTATCCGGACGAACGGGAGGGGTATCGGGACCAGTTTGGGACGTTTGTGTCGTGGCGGGAGGAACGGCCAGAGTTGCCTGCATCGTTGCCACGTCGTGGCAGACCGCCTGCGCAGCCTTATGATACTGTGAGCCTTCTTGCTGTTCCGTTACGTGCGTCGTACTCATCGATGCCTATCTAGTTTGTCGTGTATACCTATCTCCAGTGACCCGAACACGATAATGATATCTATCACGCCAATGTATTTATCGGAATGCTATCTATGCAATCTCGAGAAATATCGAATGTCGCAAGAAAGGCCGCAGGCCTCATGTAGGAGAGAAGGAGAGAAAGGAATTTCGCATAAGTACTCTATAAATAAGTAACGGATGAGATGGTAGTACACAGGAAGTCGTACAACAATGGAAAAGAGAACATAATACGAATCAATTGAGCTTCAAGCATAATGAGAGATGCTACAAGACATACAAAGTCCACGAGTGAAAAAGTGAAGGGTGAAAAAAAGAAAAAGGAACTCAAAGTCCAATACTGCCGTGTTGGATACGCATGTGCTCATAGATGCCTTGACCTCTCGGGAATGTCGCCAAACACTCCCAGCAAATATGTGACTGACAACGCGTGCAAGTCATGTGGTTGCATCCTTCGCTGCGCTCGATGGGTGCTTTGCACCCCGGACAGCTCTTGACGTCATGGTTCGAGGTCCATTCATTGAAAAGCTTGTCTTCGGCAACGTCGCGCTCTTCGCACGTCATGCCATCGTGGTACTCTATCCGGCACGCCGGACAGATACGAACAAGACATGAGGGGCATTGCAAGACTGCGTTTGGCGGAGCAGAGCGATACACTTGTGTACAGTCCGGCGTGGGACAGTGGTGGAATTCATCCGGTCGGCTGTGAACGTACACCCAGAAAGCGGCCTCGATTACTGCATTGAAATCGGACGCGGACAAGAGCTTCCGCGACAAGCCAAGAGGGATGCATTCGGAACAGGCGGCATCGTTCCCGAGGCACTTCAGGGGGAACATTTTGTTCTCCACCGCCGAGGTCAGGTAGCCAGTTAGACAGGCACGACACCATTGATGACCGCATGCGAGTGACACGGGTACAAGTGCTTCACCAAAGCAAACAGGACAAACAGCATCTGATGAGCTAGGGTCACCGCCTTGCCGGCTTTGTGCGTCCTGGACCGCCGTGCATGCTGTGCGAAACGCCTGATCGTTTCCTCGAACGACAAGGACACGCTCTCCAAAGTCCAAGATGCAGTTTTCGGGACCAAGAAGCCCTTGTAGGGTACAAAGCTCGGCGCTGCAAAAAATACCCAGAAGTTTTCCTGATAGCGGGATTCTCCAAAATTGCTGCGCTTTCAGGTCCATTATCTTGCGAACAATGTCTTGACGAGCGCGGTGCCTCACCACGATGGGTCCCCACAACGAAATTACCCGTCTATGGTTTTGTACCTGTATCTGGATCCCGGGGTACTGGGCTTGCACTTCAGTGATATAGGCATGACCGGCCGAGGCGGTGAGGAAGTCATCCCATAAAGGTTTCTTCTCGAGTGTGATTGTTTCGCCATGTAACAGTTGCTCAAACTCGTATTTGAGGCCGCTCAGCAATTCGGGCTGGTCGCTGGACAACCTTATGTGTGCTGGCGCGTCATCGTCGGCGTTTTCCTTGACTCTCTCTCTGATAGAGACGCCAAGTCCATATCTGCGTTGCCACGACCAACGCAGCCATCCGATGTCGTCTCGCATTTTCTTATAACTAGCCGCGCTCAACGCGTGTGACACGCTGACGACATGGCGGCAGGAGATGGTTGTGTGCCCTATGACCTTCGGGCGTCGGCGATCTAGATCGTCTTGAGCAGCACGGGCTTCGGTTGGGGATGTGAAATGGGCCCAAGCTTTGACCATCCCATGCTTGTAAGGAGGAGGGAGGATATCAAAGGACGTGATTGTCCCGTATTCCTCTAATCTAGAACGAATGGATTTGACCGCTTTGTCAAGGAACTGGTAATTTGGACGCCCCAACATAACCGCCTCCGAGTTGGCGAACTTGCGGAGGTCTTTTTCCGTCACGCTTGCGGGAAGCTGTTTGAAAATGACGTTGTATGCGCCAACGCAGGGTAGGCCCTCGTATAATTGAGCGGACACAACCAGGTATTCCATCGAGAAACCGTTCAAAGAGTCGAGGGCAGCCTTCGCCTCTTTCAACGTATCATATCCGGCGTAGCCAACTCGAAATGGACACTCCCATACGAGTTGAACAGCAGCGTCTGAAAGAAACGTGCTGCCGCGGACCGAATTGTTAATTGCCAATTTGGCGGTGATCGTCCTTTTGGCGAGTTCGATTCCATTGAGGTCTGTGACAGCTTTGATTGCGTCCGCCGCAGAGGTAAATTGAGCCTTGACAGTTACCGGCTTCCCTGCTGGTGATGTCTCAGGTAGATTCACGCTCTCCACTCCGTACGGCCAAAGCAACTCGTTCAACCTCTCCGAGGTGACGGTACTGTCGATGTTCCCCAGGTGCACCCACCGGCTTTCGAAACCGGTCACTACTTCTCGAACCTTGAAACCATGATCAAATCGTACTTTGATGTGATCCGAGATGGTAGTGGCATAGAGAGGTTCAGGTCGCTGCAGTTCAACATCTCCACTTGGTGGATCATGCTTTCGAGGTATCGAGTTGTTTGTCTGGTCGCGCCTGCCAGCGGGTGTTTTCACGACCGCAGACTGAGGAGGCGACGGCGGCTGATGAAGCTAGTGGTAGAGTTAAAGTTGGCTCGTTCGTTCGGGAGATGCTTACCTGATTCGGTCGCTCAGGATGGAAGTAGCGGCACGGAACACTGTGGCAAGGGCGATCCTTCATCCAATTCCAGCAGACCCCCCAAGGCATTTGGTGATTCTGAGGGATCTGCTTTGAAATGTTTGACTCGATAGACTGTCGGAGCATTTCGTATCAAAACTACCCATGAAAATAGAAACCACGGGCTTACGGTAAACGTCGTATCACTCCGAAGAATAGAAGAGCCGCCCGACGGTTCATCAGACAGAGAGCTGGTTGACATTGCTGGCGAGCGAGGCTGAGGGTCTTTTCTGGCAGGTAGTCTGACGACGTGGGGTGTGGTTCCGGATGGTGGGGGAGAGATAACTCGACTTGAGACCGCGGGACCGTTGCAGCGCTCGAAATGGACGTCGTCCACCGCGTGATTGACAGGTTTCTACATCAATATTGAACAATGGGCGAGATGGCATT
This sequence comes from Boletus barrowsii, assembly GCA_038088775.1. Classification (NCBI taxonomy): domain Eukaryota; kingdom Fungi; phylum Basidiomycota; class Agaricomycetes; order Boletales; family Boletaceae; genus Boletus; species Boletus barrowsii. The sequence continues at coordinate 24,660 of JBBPJP010000110.1, read as the reverse complement.
GAGAAGTGATCACTCACCATCAAAGTATGACCACCATTACCGCGTTTACGGCTACTTGGTTTTGGTAAGCCGGGCGGGGGCGGTAGGCTCATGTTGGGGTTGTGAGAGGGATCGGCTCTCGCGCTTGTCGGAGTGTGCGAGACGACCACTGGTGGGTGACGTGGTTGTTCACGCTCGACGCTGCATTGCATCGGCGTCGGTAATGACAAATTCTATGTCGATCAGTGATGAGCATCACGAGTTAACCGTGATACTAACTACATTAGTTCTTTCTGTTGTACATTGATTAGATTCAGGCGATGTTGTAGAGTTGTTATTCTGTGATGTGGGAAGTGAGTTGCAAGATTTCCGTAACGGAATACACTTGCCTGGCGCATTGAAACAGGTATCTCCGGAGGAGTGGCGGGGGGTTGCATTTGCAGCGCCATAAAAATTTGCTTCTTTAGTTGCATGTTGCGGACTCGGAACTCGTTTTCTGAGCATGGCGGAATCGTATTGAGACAGGGGTCGATAACCCGAGAACATGGTCTGCGAGACTCAACGAGGTGTACTGTAAAACGAATTACTGCACGGCTCACAAAGGCGTTGGGTTACAGAACCCCTGCGTCACTCCACCATCGACTGGTTTGTTCCGAAATCGGGGTGGTAACGCCGGGGCAGGGCAAGTCTTGGGTCCTTTGTCTTGACGGATGGCGTTCTTCCGATCTCGTGCCTGGGGCCAATATGTGCGTCAGACAACTGGAGACTCGACAAAGAGATGCGTACACTGGGAACGTTGGACTTTTGACGGGCATTCGGGCGAGCGGCGTTGGATTGTTTTCGCAGGTCATAGTGCTGGTCGCCGTTTTGCTGTGACTTGACAGCAGTGGAGGAGGGGTCTTGCACGACGCCTTTTTTGAGGAGATATTGGGCTTGGCTCAACTGATTTCGCGGAGGCGGGCTGAGAGTGTCGAGGGGGCTGAACGAGTTTTGTGTCTTCAGTCCAGCATAAGCCATCGCTGGGTTGCGCCAGGGACTCTGGGAAGAAAGGGAAGGCACTCCCGTCTCCTGTGACCGCAACTGTGGCACCACCCTAAATGGCGATGGAATAAACAACCGTCAAGTCTTCGCTTCCATTCATTCCAAGAAGCCGCACAATCACAGAGATAACCCGTACGATTGATATGAAAAATACAACAATGCATAGACATCTACAACTTCAAGTGTCCACCAAAAATGTATTCACAGAACCTCAAAGTATCCCATACAAAAAGGGGTTCTGCGCCAGTGTGCTTCAGGGCCTGCGAGATCCAAACAAGGAAGGAGGGCAAGGAATCAAAGCCAGTCTTCACTTGGTCGACAAAGTCGATCCGGTATTCGGGAATATCGAGAACGAACAGATCGTCGGGGCAGTCGGGTTCTTGGTCTCGTTGATCGATTGATGGGTGGTTTCACGTCCGTTTCCCAGGTAGTGGCCTCAGCCTGTGCACCAGCCTCTCGATCCCCCGGCGCCTCCCGCGGACCAAAGGCTCGCCGTCCCCTGGCACTGATAAGTATGAAAGCGCTCTGGACAAAGAGATCAGTTGAAGTACACTCAAGGGCTGTTTCTGTTACCACAAGTAGTGAAAGGAAGAAACGCGTTCCGTGCCAGAGAACGTAGACCATACGAGAAACCAGTTGTAGCGAGCGAGAATCCATCGCGGAGTTGAGCAAGGGCACCCCTATGCCACGGAGAGAGAAGTCCCAGGGAATCGGAGAAAGATTGAAACACACAAACCAGGAAAGTATTGGAGCAATGTGACTATTACAGCCTTTAACCATTCTGAACTAGGAGCTTGGTTGAGGCTTTCTTTCAGTGCAGACGCCGTTCGGTTAATCGACGCGAGCTCAGCGTGCGTCGTTTGGCTGAGTAAGTGGACAGCTTCCATGAGGTGAGCCATCGAAGCCATAGTGTCGCCTTGGATATCCTGGGCACTGCGTGCCTGCATAAGGGATCCTTCAAGTAATTTTGATGACTCGTCCATGACCCCCGTGAGTTGCTCTAAAGACTGGAACAGGACGTTACATTATCGCAGCAGCGGGAAGCGAACACCGTCCTGACGTTTTGCAATGCGGACAGGCCACTCTCCAACAACCCCAGACGACGCTCTACGTGCGCCTGGAAATCGTGTCAAATCACCGCGATATCGTCAAGAGCGACCACATACAGCTGCATCTCTGTTTCGGAGACTTTCATCTTTAATCAAGGCAAATGCCGTGCTCAATTCATATGTGACAGACGATTGGATGGCAGAGAGAAGCCCGAGGAGATGGTCGGAGTGCTAAATAAGTTGGAAATCGTGAGTGGCATGCGGCCGGGGAAGATTCCGAAGACACACGTCGCGTTCCACTCTTTCAAGCATGCTATGAAACTTTGGATTGGATTATCAGCCTCGCCTATGATAACGAAGAACTTTGATACTTTTGTCATAATCTCTTCATGATTGGCACGATCTCGGTCCTCGATCTTGTGGATCGCACTCTGCACGTCCACGAGGAGCTGGAAGGTGTCAAAACTGGGACAGTGCACATAAATAGATGTGTACCGATCGTGAGCTGTTGAAGATGGTCGTAGTGAGTACGTCCGACGTGTCCTTCAACCCACTGGACGCCAAGCGTAACGCCTCTAGCATGTTACGCATATCCTATGCCAGATGCGTTACCCGGGCTCACGACAAACAATTCATTCTGTAAAGGTATCGAATAATTCGCACCTCGGCCAGTATCCCCCATAGGTCTTGCGTCATCTTGGAAGCCTTCTCCCGCTCAATTAAGAAGCGTACGAAGAATGCCTTCTCTTCAGTGATGTTTCTATAAATATCCTTGGCGGTATCTGTCCATTGATCTCGTGAAGCAACGATAATAACGGAGTGTATGAGGCAATACCGATGTCAATCCACCTTCTGAATGTAAAGCAAAGCTGGGCTGTAGCGACCATCAGACGAGCCATCTCGTGAATCCATCGTTTCAACGTACGCATTTCACGGAGGTAGCCAGAATAGCTCGACCAAAACTGAGCACTCCGCGACAGCGCACTATCCTGGAATGTCAAAGCGTCCTCCGCCGACCAAGGATGTTTGCCTACTCAACACATCTAGCTTGGCCTTTGGGCGTCGGTGTAGAAGCCTTGTGACCGGCCCTTACATATGCAGCGCACTCCATTGGTGGTAAATAGTGTCTTGCAGTGGCCAGTTCACACATTGTCATACCAATGGCAGCTTATATGCGCGATGAGACAACACGAAATCGACCTGAAAATGATGGATGTGAGTACCTTGAATGCGTTCTTGTTCGTCCATCCGTGATTCCTCGCAACGGGCTTTCAGCAAGCTTATGGCATTCTGGAAACAATCCGGCTTCTGTTGATAGGACTGGAGAACGTCTTTGGGAGCTGTGAGATACATGACCAGAGTGGAATTTTGAAATACCTTTGTTCGAAAAAAGGCCATCCATCCCTGCCTGTGAGAGTTCGGCTTTGCTCGTCGTTTTAGTCTGTAAGTCGTGCGGTAATGAAATCAAGGTCACCGTCAAAACTGTTTAAGAGAACGTCTCCCGCAACCCGCGGTGCACTGGCAAGATCCGGCGGTGTTTGATGGGTAGTCCAGGACCATGCTAAGGAGCGAGTGATGTGATTTGCAACGAACAGGATTAGCAGCAAGTACTTGATCATTCCGCATTCGGCCAAACGTGGGACGTTGTTCTTTGCGCCACTACGGCGTGTGTTGATTGGTCGAATGGTAATCAGACGGTAGGACAGGGTCCAGGCTAGTATCCCTGTCTGAGGAGTCATGGGGACCGCTCGCATTAAGCTCATGAGCGGTGATGAGTTAGAGTTCAGCGTAAGCAAGTTGGCAATGAGGCGCGCGTTGATCAGTGTGGCGCCCTTACAGGCTGAGTAGTTAACCCGATTTGAATGACAACGAATCGACAACCAAACATCATGCATAATGCATCGTGGATATATCAATGAGCGCCAGCGATGATCGGACCCATCTATTCGTTTCCTTTCGCTGCTTCGCATCCAAAAAAACAGCACGGTGATATTCATGCCGCGTACTAGGCGGGGGTAGGTTCTCATGCGAAGTGTGCTGGCCATGTTTGCAGTAACGTCGGAGAGACCTGCTTGAACACCGGTCTCAAGCCTTCCCAAATCAAGAACAATGGATTTCTAGATGAAACCTACGTCCAACTTGCTGACAGCTTACTGACACGATGCTTTGTTGTCATGGATGCCGTTGACACGACAGACAGGGCTGCCGTACCAGATGGGACCGACGAAAAAAAGGGAAGATCTCATCGTATGCAATGACCCAGGTATGAGGCCATCAAGAGACTCAGGACTGAGAATGTACTTACACGAATATATGCTGTTTCGTAAAGCGTAAATGTCTCGGGCATCGATTCACGTCACTTCTTGGAGCAGGTGCGTTACAGTATTCGACGATAATTGGACCTGCACTCCATTCCCGGAGAAGATTTTGCGATTCGGAGTTTCCGATATCGGGCAGAGAAAGGGAATAAGGGGAGAAAAAAAAATACTGTAGTGACCGTTTCATGTGCCGAACCTGCGGGTGAACGAATCTGCCACTATCGTATCAGCGCCCGAAGCTTCTGAGCTGATTGTTTTCAGATCTTACATCTCGTTACCATGGTCGCTCCTAAAGAGAAGGCAAATAGGGATAACAAAATCGGTACCGAGTCCCACCAATGAACGAGTACGTATAGTACGTAGTAATACCTGGGATCTCGGGTTCAAAGTCTAGCGCTTGTGGGTTTCTTTCATAACGAAATCCTCATCGATAACGTATATTTCTCCCGCTAGCACAGGTTTCTGGTGGTTCCAATCGTTCGCATTATGACCGATTTTACGGTGAAATATTATTGAAGATTTTATCGGCTGAGCTTATTGACTGTGAGCTGGAGTGGTATTGTATTAGGCTACCGCGGACGCTGACGGCACGAATCGCACGATGGTACACGGCTACGCAGTGCGAAAAATGTTAGAACTCTACAATCAGTTGCTATGCGAGACCCGCTGGATGAGACCTGGTAGTTGCCGTCTCGGACCATCTATTTTCGGGCACCTTCCTTTGAAGCTCGGAAGGAGCGTTCATGCCCGCCCAGCGCCTATGCGAGAAACCTGGTTGTGGTCACACCACCCTCTTGTTTCCTCAGTACGGTGATTGTCTGGCAGGGCCAGTCTGGGTCGAGCCAGGATAAATGCGAGAGCGCGTGCGGATCCCGGGGATAGTTTCTGTTGATAAGATACCGGGCCACTACAGGGTCACTTTACTCAGGTCATCACCGCCGATGTGCTGGAGTTTTTTCAATCGTCACCCCTGAAGTCCTTTTGCCACGAATATGGCACTGGGTATGCCATGTCACTCGATAACTTGCATAATGGTGAGCGCGTGAGTCATCCGACCTCACTAAGCCGTGTCCGATTCGGGCCCCGAGCAAATACGCCTTGGCCCAGAATATTACCCCTGTCGCTCCTCACGGCCTTCCCAGCGATCCGTTACATGGTGGCATGTCGAATGCCCCACGGTCCAGATGTTTCATTCAAAGCTTCTGTTTCACGGTGGTTAGTTTCTACCAAGCATGTTCCACGTGGTGATTACTTCCGCCCTCTGGCGACGTGATGTGACCAACCGCAGCTAGGAACCGAGTGGCTTGATCACTGGTCACAAGTTCATGCGGCCTTTGGGGATCAACAGCGTCGCTGGAATGAAACTTTCGCGGGTGTGGCGCATCTCCACAAGGGCCGCGCGTCTCCGACTTCAACCGTCCACGTTGGTTGTTGTCGCGTGGCCTATATGTTCCTCGGCTGAGAACTCTTGAAACAGGGCGGGGGGGAGAGTCTGACGGGAGCCAAGATGCAAACGTGGCGCCAGCGTAGTTAGACTTTGGCATTGAAGATCGGTAAAAATCTTGGTCCAACACACAGTATGGGCATAGAAACACTTACTTCAAATTCGTTTCCAATAGACACGGCGGAGCTCTCCTAGCCGGATCAATCGCCGATAGGCGATCTGCGCGTGGCGCTCGCATGGTCGTCATATGTGTATGAAATTTAATAGTTGTACCTCTTGTCTAGGATACTGAGCATTGATGTAATGGTAGGAATTACGAGCTAGAGTATGGAATGCTACAGGCAATACACAGAGAGGGGGGAAGACAGAGATTGAACATTAAAGGTAGCTGTCCATGAAACATACGTAAATCGTTCTGTGCAGAGCTGCGTTAGAGGCAAGAAATAGTCCGAAGGGCAAGGATGAGGAAAAAAGAGAAAATTTCAGCGACGGTCCTCGTTCCGGGCTTTGCGGACGTTGAGAGCGCCGGCAGCCAATTTTTGTTCCCAGAGCAAATGGCCATCTCCCTCAACCCACTCCCCTGTGACGGGATCCCTTTCAAAGTCCCCGTCTCGGTAACCATAGCGCTGTTGCAATAGACGTAGGAGGGGGTTTCGCAAAGCGGGGTCCATGCGGACAGTTTCTCCCGGATGATAGCTGCCCACCCCATGACGAGATAGACTCTCTTCGAAAAGGGCTTCTTCATAGGTGCAGCCGCAGTTAAGACAACCTGGCGGAGCCATGCGAGGGGGGTACGCTCGGCGTTCGCGTCGGGAATCATGCCATGAACAGAGAGCATTCCCTGCGCGGTTCAGAGAGCAAAAGAGCCGTATACGAGCGTCAGTGCGCGCCTTCCATGACATGTGGGACGCAGGGCCCGGTGTGTTTGGAGAGGGAAGGGTGGTGAGGGGGGAATACCTAGAGTGGCTCATTGTGGACTCGGTAGGACTTCCGCGAGCGAGTTCGCTCTCGAGTTCTTTGATGCGGAGTCGACTGTGGTCATTGACGAGCTCGAGCTCTCGCACCTTCTTCCGAAGGATCTTGATCTCATCCTCCATGGAATCCAGAGAACCACGGGGGGGCGAATGATTCATGTAAGGTCGTGGACTAGGACCTGAGACGAGAGGATGCGGATATCCGAGATCTGACTGTGCCGACGTCTGCCGTTGATGGACTGGCGATGCGCGGTATGGATGGTAAGGGTGGTGTGGGGTAGGATTCCTCAGCTGGGGGGGGATATCCAACTCGCCGACAGCGCCAGACAGACTGGAAGTAGCACTCATGCTTGAGACATAAGCGCTTGGGAGAGCATAGGGGGATTGCATGGGGCGAGATTCTTCAGGTCGAGGATGCACCATCGTGACAATTTGTACGGGGTACCATTGCTAGGTCCATCACCTTTGATGTGCAGCCATCAACCCAGCGATGACTTGTGCACAGCCTGCGCTAGCCGACACACGAGGCAACATAAGACGGCACACGTCACATGGCCCGTTTCGGTATCAGAAACGTTACATACTACCATGACCGCTCCCGTGAATCACGGAGGATGAAGCGCCGCGATCCCGGCTGGTCACTGTCACTGATCAGACGGCGTTCGTGGAAATGTGACGATCGTGAAATTTAACACTACACCTGTTACGTACATAATAATTATCGTCCGTGAGTGCGTGGCAAATGCCGCACCTGTTTAAGCCCACCTGACCACCGAAATTGTGGCTACGTTTCGAGTTGGGCTTATCCCTTAGCTACCATATGGAAGTCACGGTAGACCCCGAACCCATACTTGCAAGATCTAATCGGTCCCCACCTAGAAAAGCCCAATCTATAGATAGACAGCAGAAACAGGAACTCCGGAGTGGAGACTACCTCGAGGACGAGTCGTGTTTTGGTGAAACATGTGCAGCCAATCAAAAAAAGGTGCTTTCATGGCCACACTTCTCGAAGACCGCGGAGAAATGGAGACACGTATTTCCCGTAAATATTTGTTATCATTGCTCTGATTTGCTATACAAACGGACATCCCGCCAAGGCTTTCCCTTGGGGAGTGAGCTGTTTCATGGGTAGTAATCCTGCGACCACTCTTTCGGAAAAGGACGGAGGACGAACCTTGACCCATCTGGTATCTCAATTTCACCTGTCTTCGCGTCTATGGTGATGTATCTAGTAATTTCTACAGCAGGTCGATGGGGACATCTACTACCATAGGCCTTGAGCTCTCGGGTGCAGGAGATAAACGTCGACGAACATTCGAAAAATGCGCGAGAACGGAAAGCAATGGGTACTAACTTCTCCGCTGGAGACCTTCTCAGGCTCACATGAATATTGGACTGGATGATGACCCGAAAGGTGGGCGGTGTGTGACATGTTGCGGTCCAAAGTGGTACGTACCTATCTCGAGTAACCGGCATTTGGAGTGTGGTTCCGGGGAATGGGCCTGGGATTTCCGAGACATGAATGAAGACACTTGAATATCCTTTTTGGCCACCAACGGTACGGTACGTCGCTCAGTGAAGATATTACAAGTTCACGCAGTGGATGTGACCTGAGATGCGTTCTCAAGAACAAAGTCGATATTCCCACGGAGGGCACGTGGGTTGATGAATAAAAGTGGCGTCCGCAATTGCACTGGAATCTCAGCGCTCTGTCTCTCTCCTTCATCATCTCGCCCCAGAACACACAAAACATGGTTTACAAAGTTGCAGGTATGCAGTGTAGTTTGTCTACAACGGGAGAGTTGATATCTAACCTGCTGATCTCAGACATCTCTCTCGCTGCCTTTGGTCGCAAAGAACTCGAGATCGCGGAGGTGGGTTCAACGCTACCTTGCAGTAACAGTTGCTTACATGACCTATAGCATGAAATGCCAGGACTGATGTATATGCGGGCCAAGGTAATCCATCCCGATCGTGGAGTGTGCCAAACATAGCTGATTATCTCCTGTAGTATGGCGCCTCCAAGCCTTTGTCTGGTGCCCGCATCGCAGGCTGCCTTCACATGTATGATCTCTGCTGGGGGATACCCTTAATTTCTAATCGGCTGTGTGTAGGACAATCCAAACGGCAGTTTTGATCGAGACACTCACTGCCTTGGGAGCGGAGGTTTCCTGGTCGTCTTGCGTAGGTTTTCCCGGCCTATCACGGATGTTCCCTCCTGACGTTTTAATTAGAACATCTTTTCCACGCAGGATCATGCCGCTGCTGCGTGAGTGCAGATTAAACTACTGTCCTCCTATGCATATAATCAGGTGTCTAGTATCGCGGCCACAGGTGTTCCCGTCTTTGCCTGGAAGGGTGAGACCGAGGAGGAGTATACCTGGTGCATTGAACAGACTCTTGCTGCTTTCCCCGGTGGCAAGAGCCTGAACATGATCTTGGACGATGGTGGTGATCTCACCACCCTTGTTCACGAGAAATACCCTCAGTACCTTAAGGGTAAGCATTTTTTTGTGGTTTGATGCAATCAGTAGATCCGATAAGCTGTTCAGATATTCGAGGTCTCTCTGAAGAGACTACGACCGGTGTCCACCATCTCTATAAGGCGTTCCGAGAGGGCAGGCTGAAAGTACCTGCCATCAACGTCAATGACTCTGTCACGAAGTCCAAGTTCGACAACTACTATGGTTGTCGCGAATCTCTCGTCGATGGCATCAAGCGTGCTACTGATGTCATGCTTGCTGGCAAAGTCGCTATTGTTGCGGGCTTTGGTGATGTTGGCAAAGGCGTACGTCTTCACGTTGTAGGCTGGATGCTATTGATACTGATTGTTGTTGCAGTGTGCCGAATCACTTCGCTCTTACGGTGCTCGGGTATTGATCGCGGAAATTGATCCCATCAATGCTTTGCAGGCTGCCATGGCAGGTTATGAAGTCACCACCATGGAGGACGCTGCACCTCGCGCCAACATTTTTGTGACTACCACAGGCAACCGTGATATCATCACTGCGAAGCACTTCTCGGTGATGCCTGAGGATGCCATTGTCAGCAAGTTCGTGATTCCTATGATACGCCGATGCCAGCAAAATGACTAATACTATCACAGCATTGGCCACTTTGATATTGAGATCGATGTTGCATGGCTCAAGGCAAACGCAAAGGAAGCTGTGAACATTAAGCCTCAAGTTGACCGCTACACAATGCCTTCGGGTCGCCATGTCATTTTGCTTGCCGAAGGCCGCCTTGTCAACTTGGGGTAGGTAACTGATTGAATCGGAGAGTGTCGTGTGCTTACAAATTATGATAGTTGTGCTACTGGGCACCCTTCGTTTGTGATGTCTTGCTCGTTCACCAACCAGGTCTTGGCTCAGATCGCCTTGTGGACGAACCCCGGGAAGTTTGCTGTTGGGGTGCACATACTACCAAAGGAGCTTGACGAGGAGGTTGCCCGCGCGCACCTAGAACAGCTGAATGTCAAGTTGACCACGCTCACGCCTGAGCAGTCCAAGTACCTTGACATCCCTGTTCAGGGCCCATACAAGGCCGCACATTACAGGTAAGACGACGATTGACTGACGTTTGGGGGATTGGCTGATATAGCATGGTCCAGGTACTAAATACGTGCACTGATGTATGATGGCCTCAACGTGCCCTCGCGATATGAGAGGAACGGGACCTTCAACGTCCTATGGGGTTTGGGTGCAATGTATTAAAGAGTCTTTCATGCTCTTTGGGGCGAACAGAAAAGGCTGGCTTGAGGATCACGTCCAGATTGGGGTCTTCGAGGAGGATTTGGTTGATTGCGACGTGTTGTGCGGGCCTCAACGTGCCCCATCGTTATTGATATTGTGTACATGTGCAATTCAAGTTCAGTGGAAGTCGAGGGCGTGGGAAATGAACGTGGATCTAGATCTGCGAGAGTGATGATTATGTAATATTATTCTAACGAGTGAACGAGGGTGTCACGACGCGAAGTGCGACTGTACTTGCTAGTACTTGACCGACGCTGTTCCCGAATTAATGGTCTCGTCTGTTCGCAATCCAAACGAGTCCTACGCTGACCGTGCAAAAAAGGCGAGCACGTCTTCCACCTCCCGGACGACACAGCAGAACCCACTACAACCAACAACTTATGCTCATTCCACGCACCCGCTGTCCTCCTTAAGGCCCCCCCCACAAGTCAACGTCTGGGCGGAACGCATCAAGGAGCAGCAGGCCCACATTGTCCCTCAGCCTGCTCAGATGCCTCGTCAGCGCGCGACCTCTTCGTCCCAGCCACCCCGCGATGACGCGATCCAGCCTCGATCGCCACCACCTCCTGATCTCTCCGCCCAGCTCGCAATCCTCGACCAGCAGGACGACCATGATCCCTTCGTGATTCGCGTCCCATCTCATCTCTCTCGCCACTCCTCCTCTAGCACCAACCCCCTTCCTACCACCGACCCCAATGCGTGGCCCCTCCCAGGCACTGCCCCACATAGCAATACCTCCTCTGGCCACGAGTCTCCCTTCGTCTCCGCCTCGCCATCCAGGCAGAGTACGTGTTTACCATTGTTCATTACATGATTGCCCTTGCCTCATTGTTCACCAGATAGCACCGCTTCTGTTCGGCACCATGCTTACTCCTCATCCGGCTCCGTGCGCCTGTCTCGCGTACAAAGTTTCTCTCGGCACTCTCGTTCTGCATCTCAATCAAGAGCTCATAGCAGGTCAGGCAGCTCTGCCTCCAGTCCACGTTTGCAGATCCGTGGCCGCACATTGCCACAAGACGATTCTGTTCCGCAAGACCTCAGATTAGACAACCAACACCGGAGACCCTCAATTAAACGTTCCAGTCCTGTATTGCCTGACCCTCCAAACCACATATCAACTTCGCTACAGATCGACCCCTCCTCTGCCGAACTGTCCTACTATCGACGTCCGCCTGTGCCTCCACTGCAAGACATGCCCCCTCGCCATGCACACAACTTTATTCACCAGTACACTCTGCCTCCGCACTTTCCACCTACTCATCTCCCAGGTCATGCTTCGCCTCCATACATTCCTCCTCGTTCTGGCCAAGGTACCCCTCCTTACCCCCATTATCCACCCTACCCCGTCTATATGTACAGACACGGACATGCACCACTTTTCTGGGGCGATGTTCCTCCACACACATTCAATCATTTCCAAAACCAGCCTTCCGCCCTCAAGCATGCCAACACTTCCGAGCATGTCGTCCAGCATAAAATAGAATTCGGCTCCATATCGCCCCTTATTACGACAGAATCCAGTGCTTCAAAACCCCCAGAGCAATCCCAAAATGGTTCGCAGCCGAAGACATCCAAAAGCGTCGTATTCGGCACCATCATCCCCACGGAATCGCAAGACCAGCAAAATGCTCCCCCGCCCAGCGAAGAACAGCGTGCAGGTAACACAATCGAGCATGCAGCAGAGCAGTTTGCTGCCTTCTCGATTGGGGTGAGTCCGAACGAGCCTGGACCATCGCGGAACGCGAGTCGCAAGTCATCCGTCAAGTCGTTGTCCAGAACCCCTTCCTCCCAACCGATTATCAATGACGGAGCCAGAGATGCTGACATCGCGTCCCCATCATTGCGAGAGGTAAATGGTATCAGGAAACCGATAAAGTGGGAATTTGGCACGACTCTGATTGGTGATCTCGACGACCAGAAACCTCCATCATCGCCCTTGCAGACGTCGGTCCCTCCACCAAACCACCAGAGCGAGCCCACCGATGATCAGCCCGATCTACCCAACCTTCTGCCTTCAAACGACGCATCACCAGCCGATCGTTCGATGGACAAAATTGAGACGGAATCTACTGCAAGTGACGTTTGGGTGGTCAAAGATTATGGGTATGGATTCGGCAACCACAGTGGGTACGGGAATCCACCTGACGTCGTACGCTGGGAGACGCGCGAGCGCGAAAGGGAACACGCGCGGGAGAGTCATCGCGACCAGCATCATGATAGGAGCTGGGTACCCCCACGGCAACTCGGCTGGCGGCACGAGAATGGTGTTGAGGGAGGAAGGGATGGATGGGAACAGCAAGTGCACATCGAAGTTCCACGACATTTACGACCACGACGAGGCTCCTTCTCTGGTTATGGAGGGCACGATCGAGGTGGGTTTACCACTAGGCGAGGCAGAGGATTTGGAGGACGCTTTCACGGTGGCCGCGGGAGAGGGGCATTCTTCCATCACCAGCGGCCGGGGTCGTACTCGTATGCGCCGCCACAGACACCGCACCCACCATCCCCGCCATTCGAGGTGCTCCCACCTGCGATCGATACGGTCAATGGGTATGGTCCTTACGCACCGCCGGAACCTGAGTCGTATGAGACCGTCCCTGCTGCTTCACAATCGCGTGTACCGTTCGTGCCTGCCACCTATTCGGTAGATGCGATGCGGAATCGTTTGTTGGGTCAGCTGGAATATTATTTGAGTCCGCAGAATATGGCACAAGACTTTTACCTCCGGCAGAGGGTGAGTCGAGACCCATTTCCGTTGTCCTACTTGGCCACCTTCCCTTGATACCTTCCATTGATACATGTCGTCTCTCTTGCAGATGGACAACCAGGGCTGGATCCCGATTTCATTATTGGCGTCTTTCAAACGGGTGCAGCAGTTACACACAGATGCAGATATTGTCAAAGAGGTACTGAGCCGGTCGGTGATGGTCGAGGTGAGCGGAGACTGGGTGAGAATGGGGGGGAGACAGTGGGAGGTGTTTGTGTTACCTAATGCCCCGAAGAGTGTGGTGACGGGGGATGACTGCGACGACGGCAAGGGTCCTAGGCATGGTCTGTATCATCAGGGCGCTGGGTACTCGGAGCTCGAGGAGACTGAGGGCGATCAGGGGGAGATCGAGGGTGACTGCGATGGCGAGGATTGTGAGGGGGATGACGAGGATGACGATATCGAATTTGTGATTGGGGAGGAGGCAGAAGGATCCTGGATGCCTGTGCCGGAACGCAAGTAGCGATCACGGCCATCGTGTCATCGTCCCCTTTTCTCCTTCGCCAACAGCCTAGGTTTCTGTGCCGATTCACTTTTCAGGTCGGTAAAAAAACGCATTCAACTCGCATTGACGAAGACTCATGTACAAACGGTGCCAAAATTTCCAGTTTCGTGTGTATATACCCCTCTTAATTTTCTGTTGTTTTGCATGTCTCTCGCTTACTCCAGTCTCTTTTGCTTTCTACCCCAACAAACGTCACTCACACTCATGCTTCTCCTTGTTTTCATTGCATGAATGTCATTACAAGCTGAATAGTACATAACATAGCAGGTTATCTGGGTGTGCAGAACAGTGTGCGATTCGTGTTTTCAATCTCGTCTCTGTTTGGAGTGTTGTAGCTTGCCTGCGTTCCGAGCTTTCGGTTCGTGATCGAGCCACGGGCGCTCAGCAAATCCTCAGTGTGATATGGTAGAGCTACGATACATATTGGGACATGCATTTCGGCGTGTTTTGTTGTCTTCAGAGTCTAGACTGTAATTGAAAACCTGAGAAAGTAGTTGTATGAAGTGCACATGTACCTCGGGAGACGTCAGCGTGAGATTGGGGGTGGAGCCGAGTCTGCCAAGTACTTACACACTCAAAACAAGCTGGGAGGTCTGAGCAGGGTACCTTTTCTCGCATGTTGATACGATTGCGTCAGCCGCAGCGAGCATGGCATATTGACACGCCTAGATCCGGCGGGTGATCTAGGTACTTACTTGACCACTTGCTTGATATCAGCGGATATTCGACACTGGCGCCACGTGGAGACGTCAAATATCTGCGGCGGACTAGACCTTCTTTGCAAGTATCCACGCCAACTAGGTGCGACCACCGCGCTACTTCGCTAATGGTTTGATTCCCGTGAAAAACTCCGTCTTGACCCGGGACACCTTTTGATTGCGCAACACCTTGTTCTGGAGCTCGGGGCTTGGCGCAGTAAGTATCAGCTTACCCAGTGACTGACTGGTAGTCTCCAGCAGGTGCCGCAATACGATATACGACTGACTGAAATGTACGTTCCGAAGATCGACGAATGGCGTCCGACAGGCCAGCTAGATTTGAAACGAGGATAGTCTGACCATGACGCCAAACGGTTCCTGTCTTGGCGAGTTCCAGAATACCGATACGTCTGTGCTAGCAGGATAACATACAGGCCGAGTGGTCTTGTAGCTTGTGGGCAAGTCACCAGATCACTGAGGTTCATGTGCTCTTGCAGAGCTTTTTGCCTTGGATACGGAGGAAGCAAGTCAGCAAATACGCATCTTGCCAGGGAACTTTATCGTGCGTGGTTCCCGAGGGAGCACTCGGGTATCAAGTGAGGTTTCCAGGGTCACGGTTGTAGGGGGTTGCGTCCCTGTTCTCACATGAGTAAGTTGTGGGGGGTCGTCACTTCATCCATAAGTAAACCTGGGAACGTGAAACTCATGAACTATACATACGCGCTTATTCTTTCTTTCATCTTCCTGCTGCGATATGATGGCAACCAACGATCTGGACTATAGCAGTGCCACAACCCCAGCGGACGAGGACTCACTGAAGAAAGAAAATACTGTTTACAGTGAAGAGGTTGATCTGCTCGCATATTACGAAGAAGCAGCAGGGCGACTCGTCGTTGATCCGCAGTAAGTATTTCCGTGTGTCCGCTGACGAATGTACGGGTCAAGTCTTATACTGTAATGAAACAGGCGGGCCAGGGTCGAGTTTGGAGAGGCAGTCGCGTCGCGGCTCAAGCTCTCCGAGGATGGTACGATGGTCCTCTGGCCACAACCGTGCGACGATCCAAACGACCCTCAGAACGTACGTGGACTTTGACAAGTTGGTCCAGATCCCCGAGACCCGACACTGATGAATGGTGTTGCGTTATTTATAGTGGAGCGATCGGCGCAAAGCGTTGCATTTACTTATCATCACAATGGCCGCCTTCGTCCCTGACTTTGATTCGGCGATCGGTATGTAGTGATCCTTTTTTTGTCCCATACTGCGGCCGTGTTGACGTACGGGTGTGTGGAACAGGTATTGCAGCAATTTTCGGGCTAGCACGGCAATATGATACGACAACTGGGGTCATCAACAACTTGACATCAAAGTAAGCTACATGTTTGATTCACACATAAAGGAAACCATCGCTGACTACGGGACGCAGCTGGAGCATTTTCCTCCTCGGTGATTGCCACCGTTGCACCTAGTCAAACGGTCGTGTTCTGATGCTCGATTTTAAGGATGGGGGGGTATCTTCTACGTGATGTTAATGAGACGCTTCGGACGCCTGCCAGTGTTATTCTGGTCGCAGCTGCTTTCCCTGGGGTTCTTGATCGGTGCAACTTTTGCTCCTGATTTGCCTACTTTTGCTGGTATGCATTGTCTCGCGTTGTTTTAAACCATACGCTAAGAGAGGCGCTCGGGTTAGCGATGCGCTGTCTCACCGCGTTTTTCGGGTACGCTTCACTTGTCTGTTCGTTGATCGTATGCTGAGGGTATTTTAAGGACGTGTCCCCAGGTTACTGTATGTTTCTCAATCCACTGTCGTGTTCAAACTCGTGACGCACTGCCGACTGATTTATACAGGGTCTGTTTGTTGTCACCGACATCTATCCGTTTCACCTTCAGGCGCGGAAACTCAACGTGTGGACAGCAGGCTTTATTGTGTACGTATAGTTCTTGTAGTGATCGCTGGTGTTCTCAGGTGTTGCGCTGTAGGTCACCATTCATTTCACCCTTCCTGTTCGGTTTCCTCGTTGCACGAGCAAAGTGGGTTTATTCATCACATCTGCGGGGTGTGTGAACTGAGAGTTTTGTAGCTGGAGGTGGAGCTATGGGATAGGCTGTATGTATAGCGCTATCGTTCTCACACTCATTATTCTGTTCTTGGAAGAAACGTAAGGCGCTGTCATGGTTCCCAGCTAAGTTCACTAACTGCGCAATAGAATGTATGACAGGGGGAGAAACCGTCCTGTACTTTCTACATCGTCAGGCTTGCGGCATCGCTTCGAGACGCTCATTGGCATCACTGGGTACAGACTCGCGCGATACAGGGCGTCGTGGCGGGAGGTCACCACGGCCTGCTTGGAAGTGGTCTGGCGACCCCAGTTTATTTTCGTGGTGGTGTTCGAGGTAGGTCGGGTACGGACTAGCGTTTCCAAGCACTCAACATATCTTCGGTCTAGGCAGCAGTCTTCGGCTTCAGCATTGGTATGAATGTGAGTAGTTCGGCGTGACATGGTGATGTGCGCATTTTAAGTAATGTCTGCAGGTGACCAATGTTGTCTTCCTTGGCACGCCCGCGCCGGTTGGGTTCGGGTACAATGAGAATACCGTCGCTGGCGCGTATGCCACTCCGATGGTTAGTGTGCGGATTGACACAAGAGTATATGGTGGAACTGACGCTTGAGCTTAGGTTGCTATCGTAATTGGCGAACTGATGGGTCGGTTTGTAAACGATTGGATCTTAAAATTTAGCATTCGGCGGAACCAAGGCTTCTTCGAGGCTGAGAACCGATTGTGGTAAGTACAAATGAACAGGTCCACAGTAGCTGGGGTGACGGTCGGACAATAGGGTATGCTATCTCGCAATGCCACTGTATTTGTGTGGCTTCTTGGCACTCGGAGCGGGAATCCAGCACTTGCAGATAGCAGGGGTGATAATGGGTTGGGGGATTGCGGAGGTGGCGGTGATGATCAATACCGTTGCGATCTGTGGGTGTCTAATGTTCATTTGTTCAACCTGGCAACTGATGTATTTGAAGACGCGTACTGCAATGACTGTTTCCCCAGGCATCAGGTTAGTGTTCCCTGCTCGCAACCAATGCACCGGGTCGATTTCTGACGCTGCTCTCACTAGGGAGAAATAAGCGCTTTGATAAACCTTGGGCGGACCCTTGGTGGTGAGAATACCATTGTCTCAAGTCCTGAGGAATGCTCAAGCGTGAGATTGCAGGGTTCGGCGTGGCATACTTTCAAGTCCCGTGGGCAACAAAATCGGGTGCGTTGGTGGTAACGGGAGTCGAGGCAACGTGCGCACCTTTTGCTTCGAAGCTCTTTATCAGTCCGCTGACGTATGCTACAGGATCGCCATTGGGTTGTTCTTGATTGCCGTACCCTTGGTACAATGGAAAGGGTCTTACTTCCGAGTACGTGATATCATTTTCGTGGGCTCTGATAGATTAATATGTTCCGGTCTTCTGCAGAAGCGCTTTGCGGCTTGATGTAGGTATTTAAAAGTCGGTTTCACCATCTGATGGCCGGAGTTTGGTTGGTAAATGTTGACTGTAAAGCGGTTGAATCGGATCCATTTATTTAAATCACGGCTGGTTTGGGTGCTGGGCCTTTGATTTGACTGCGACGACGCAGAATATATATAATTTCCATGTGAACGTTGATTATGCAACCCAGCAACATACCGTATGTGGGCTGACATGTCGACCAGCTTCAGCTTTCATTCCCTTGTGACCTTTTCTCAGGACAAAATAATGTTCGCGCCCACCGTAGCCTCTCTTTTAATCCTTTCTGCTTCTGCAGTCGTGAAAGCGTCACCGTGCGTCGCTTTCGACATCAACTGGAATTTGCTAGCATTCGGCCTTGATGGCAAAGACTGGTTTACGGGTACCCAAGACACTTGGTCTGGAAGTAAGCCTGCTTTGCCAACATACCTGATGCATGTCTGACTCGTCATCTGCAGGTGGGCAAGCCACAGACATCACTACCACTGGCCGGCCGTAGGGACGCATGATGTTCGCCATACGCGTAGATTGACTCGTATTTTCAGGACTTTCGATGGGACCAACACTACATGCTACCTCTCGCAGGTATGTGCACCGTGTTGACTGTTCAGAAGAGTCCCCTGTCTGATTGTCCTCTCAGTACACCAACGCCATCTACGTTCTCAATGGCGATTCTAAAAACCCATCGTCCATCTACATTTATGATGCTGCTGCTAAATCGTGGTCCACCCAGGCTGTCACTCTTGGGTCCTTCGATACCACTTCTTTCGACACCATTTTGGACCATGATACCAACGTGTTTTGTAGGTATTTTCTCTCTACACCCTCTTCGCTTTCGAGACTAACGGAAGGCGACATTAGATGCGCTCTCCCACGGGAACTTGTTCTCACTGGATATGGGTTTGCTCAAGGCAGCGAACAGTACGCCGGTCGTATGGGCCGATGTCGAACAGGCTCCATACCCGTCCAACTATCAGCCCGTGATGGCCCTGGCTCAAAACCACGTCCACTTCCTCGATGTCCCTGGCGTCCCTGCCGGATCTGCAGACATATTTGTTATTCACTGTATGCATTGTAGTCTATCGTCGTCCTCTGACTCATCTTTGATTGTATGATAGTTTCATACTTCCAGCCTCAGCCCCAGCCTTATCCCCTTCCGGATGGCAGTACGTTCCCTGCTACGTACGGCCGGGCGACGTCATTCTTCCAGGACAGCGGAGTATGTATTAAATTCTGGATGTGTGTTGCCTATAGACTAATTTGTGTTCCAGGTCCAACAGGAATTTGCTTTCATTCCTCAAGACTCGTCCGCAGTCTACGTTATCAACGTCGAGGTAGTGGCACCTTCCGTGATGCAATTCTTTGTTCCTCACAAAGCATGCTCGTAGACCAATTCCACCCAAAAGCTCGCCGGCCCAGCCATCAAAGACCCCAAGGCTACTTACTTTGCCAGCACTAATTCCCTCGTTCAACTTTCTAGCAACGGGACTGTCTCTTCCCTCTCGTACCAAGAGGGTAACACGTCCGTGAATGCGGCAGCCTCTTGGTCGATTGTGAAGCCCCTCCTTGCTGCAGCCCCTCCATCCACTAGCACTGCATCAGCTTCGGGCACCAATACTGCTTCAGGTACCAGTTCGACTGGGACGAGCTCTGGATCAACTAGTGGGGCCCTTACTGCGAGTCCAATCCATGCCGGGCTCGTTCTCACTGCCCTTCTCGGAGCAATGGTCTACGTCTTGTGAGGTGTATGGCTTCTCCTGGGGAAGGATCCTATTTGTGATACCATCTATACATACATCGGACTGCGGATATAAGGACATTCTTGTTGCTAGTATACACAGATTGACTGACTTTTTCTCCCTCTATTTATTTTCGCCGGGTGCGCGAATTTCCATGGCGGCAAAAATGGTTTATTTGTGGTCTGTTTTCGTTCACGATGTGGTGTCGGAGTGATGAATGTTTCATAACTTGTGTGCTCCCTAAACGGCAGAGCTTATGTTGATGAAGACGAGCCAAAATCTGTCCCTGACGAATTCTGAATAAGTTGAGATCAAGAAACCGTCGATCGACCGACTCGGAATTGATCCCAATGATCCGGTGATGCTCGGCTCCCGGAAGTAAAGTAGAGGTTGACCGAGTAGTACTTCCACACTTGGGAGCAACTTGTTTGTTGGACAACTGCCAGTGAAGCTGAGGTGCGAGTTGGCTTCCACCACCAACTCTGATCCCTGCAGATTCTGGGTGAGCAAGAGAGGGTTAGAATGAGATGCGAAACTGTACCATTCTGCAACCCAGCCTGGAGGGTGTTTTGGGTGCTTGCAAGACAATTTTCAAGGTGCCAGCTGGTCGAGATATCGACGCATCAAGTCTGTCGGACTCGAATAAGCGCTTCCGTCAGCTCAGGGTTGAGATTTAACTTTCCCAAACGAAACATTCTCCCATTCTTCCATCATCCGTTCCCGTCCTCCATTGCCGTTACGACTTTCATGTCTTTAAAGGAGAATTTCACACTATCATCTATTTCACTCGGCTCCGAGGACTGGGATCGCTCGGAGGGTGAGATCAACCCCTCGCGCGTGAATGGACAGGCAAACTCAACGCCTCGGAACTCGGTGGTATTCCCTAGTGATGGTGTGGAGGACACGCCTCGGAGAAGTCTTGGTGGACGCAAAGAGGGGAGATCGTTGAGCGAGTTGATGAGGTTGCATGCCGAAAAAGGGACGGACGTGAGTTTTACTGCTCAGGAAGCCTCTCGCGTAGCAGACGTTCTCAAGCAATGGGTGAGTCTATCACTTTCATCCTCTACGCGTTTTTCTTGCTCGCCCTTCGTCTATCCACCAATGTTCATGTTGGTTTCATGGCGTTGCGCAGATAAATTCGGAAATGTCCCCGTATGAAGGAGAAGACGATTTCTTCTCTCACACTCAGGATGACTTGTCGTTGGGTTCAAAGCGATCTTCAAAGCCTCCAACGGAAACGAATAGTCGACCACGTGGGAAAAGCGACACATTAACCCTTGCCCAACCCAGATAGTTTCGGGTACTGTTACTCGATTCCTTCCCATCCATGTTATCTTTTCTTTCTTGCTATCTTGGTGATGTCCTTCGAGATACCCCTGGATGATCTAGATTTTCATGACAGCTCATGACCTGTATGACACTCATGACCAGTTTGCTTCTTTTAGTCTATTATTATTCATAAAGGTGATGCCTTTGGATGTTGCAGGAGAGTGACTGTTTATTGTAACAACAGACTACACTATATGATGTTTGTGAAGGAGTTATAAGGTGGTTAGTCACACCTTAAGATCATGAGGACTGCTAAGGTAGATGCCACACAAAACTGACCAACCTCATGTGATGTGACGAGTAGTGACATTGTGCAATAAGAAATGCTAAAGTATGCCGAGTGTGCCGTTTTCAAAGTCAGCAAGTTAGCCATTGCAGATTTGAGAACACTGAAGTCATGGTATTAAGCAATAAAAACAATGGTAAGGAATTAAGATTAGTGTGGTGGGAAGTTTGAAGAGTGTGTTGCTGCAGCAGCAGCTTCAAACTGATGCATGATGCTGTCTGGTAGGATTTGGTGACCACAATATTTCTTGATTGCCCATGCAGCTAGGCAAATGCATGGGTATACCCCCGGGTACCGCTGGTTGTACCCGCACCCATACCTGGGGTTTACTCATACCCGGAGTGCGGGTATGGGTATCAGCTATGGGTAGAGAAAAGTAGACCCAGGGTATGACCCATGGTGGGTCATACCCGTGGGTACTCGTGTAAATGTACTACGGAAATGTAACATGAGTACTATTATAATACAATACTATCCCAGCCAACCTCCATTACTTCCTCGTCACCCTCCACATCTGCAAGGGCAGCCACTGCCATTACATCCTCTGTCTTGACGAGGGAGAGGAGGCTCCAAGCCCCCAAGCATAAAACTGCACGAGTAGTCTGAGCTGAAAGCCAAGAGCGCGTGTGCATGACAATGAGATGGCCATGGCTGAAAAGGCGTTCGACATCAATAGATGTAGCTAATAGGATTGTCAGCGCCGTCCTTGAAATAGTGGGTGATACTTATGTACCCGGGATGGTCAAATAATCTAATGCCATGCGTGATAGGTTCGGGTATGCGGTGGACCATTCATTCCACCATGCTAGAGGGTCAACAACGTGCTCTATGTCAGTGTGGAGGTAGCGCTCAAGCTCGTCACCTAGTTCAGAGGATTTGGGTGGTGCCAGGGCAGCCATAGTGTCAAAGATATTGTCCTGAATATAGCACGAGTATTAGTTGATGTGTATACCACACACTGTAAACGGTCACGCACATTTTTCGGCTTCAGAGTGCCCTCACCCATGTTGTCATGGCGGCCGTTGGTCTCCGTTGCGAGGTATGAACGCTCGAATGCATCCTTGACGAGATTCTTGGAGGTGTCAATCCAGCGTTCTTCCCAGTTTGCATTCTTAAAGTAGCTGAGTTTGTGTCATGGATGTAGAACTACAAGCAGTTCTTAGTACCAGCTAATCATAGTAGTAATGGAATACCCACCCATGGTGATTCTGTACACTTCGGAGTTGTCCGTAAGCTGGTAGTACTGGTTGAGCGTTCGCTTTGCAAGACTGATAGCGGCACGGATTGCAGGGCTGTACTTGCGATTGAGTGAATAAGTAGTGAGTTTTTCATCGATAAGATCCATGGCAGGGATGACGGCTGCGAGGTTTGGTGTGCTGCGCGAGAAGTAGAGAGTCGCATCCTTGAGGATCTGTATGTACAGTACCATTGTTTACCATACAGCCACAAAGCTGTTTACCCACCACGCACCTTTAGAACGTTGTGCAGTTGTTCCAACAAATCCCATTCCTTGTCGTCCAACTCAAATTTTCTCAGCCCCAGTGCACGGTCCTGGGTGACACTATTGACCACTTTATGATGCTTCAATCCATACACCAACATTTCCAATGTCGAATTCCACCGAGTTGACACGTCACGCGGCATGTTCGTGACTGTCAATTCCATCACTCGAAGGATTTTCCGCCAGGCCGGCAACAGCTTAGTGGTGGAATGGATGAGCTTGTACACGGGCTTTCGGATCTGTTCGCATGCCAAAAATCAGTGTGAGACAAGGTGCGTAAACCATCTTCTTTTCTTACCTTCATGAGCGCCAACCTGACGGGCCGGATGCTTTTCAGCAATTCGTGGCGTTCACTGTTGCTCAAGAGCTCGATCTCATCAACAAAGCCATCGACATCATCATTTTTCTCCTCGTCAGTCAAGTCGCGCTCCATGAGAGTCACAAAGTCCTCATGCTCAATACCTTCACCCAGTTCTTCAAGTTCCCTCACCAGTTGTGCCTCGTTGGCACTCATCTCCTCGTTATCCACGATCACCACTCCTTCACCAAGCTTGTTTGATTTCGCATCAAACTCCCTTATCAGTGCTTTTGCCACAAGGTTAGTAGTGTGCAGGAAGCACCGCGTGTGCGCGGACACTCCGCCAAAGTCGAGCAGCGTGGTGCCCAGCTGCTCGACCATCACATTGTTGTTGGACGCGTTGTCGCAGGTGATACACAAGATCTATACCAAGGTAAGTAAGGTTATCCATTGAGGCTCCCATTCCAGGACTGACCTTTTCATCGATCTCAAACTCTTCCAGAACATGTCGGAACGCCATTGCAAGTTCCTCCCCTGTGTGGGACTCAAGGGGAGTTAGTCATGATCAATCATGCGCCACCGAGGTATGTTACCTTTGCTACCTCGATGACATCTAATGGGAAATGCAATGGTGTCCCCTTGTGTTCCAGGTGGACCGAAAATGCAATGAGCGTGCGATGGTTCGGCGCAGTCCAAGCATCCATGGTGAAATTTAATTTACCGACATATTCCTGGTGAGTTGCTTGAGCCCTGCAACCCGAGATAGATGCACTGAAAAGTACCTTCAACATCTTAGCTACTCTCACTCGGGTCCTTGCAAATACAAGCCGAACGTCACGCGAGACGGTCGACTCAGAGGGTATGTAGTATTCCGGGCGTCCTGTTTTCATCAATGACTGAAAGCCGCAATCTTTGACAATCGCAAACGGGCGTAGACTCTCGCAAACCCATCTGACTATCTCCGCCCTGTGCACGACTTGGATGTTACAAATTGTGAAGTCCAACAACAGCAAACACTGTGACTCACTTGGTCTCAGTGCGCATATGTTGCCTATGCGAGTAAGTCACCTTTCCTTTCCCCTTCCTTTCAAATGACTGTGTGATTAACCCAGTGCGCAGGATGCTGCCAACGATCTTCTCACGCACTTCCACTGCATTCTTTGCACTATCCGCAGCCTTCAAGGCTTCCGAACCCCAGCACTTTTTTGCATGCTTTTGCATGTTCCCGGTCGAATGTGCATCGGTTGTGTCGAGGTACCGACGTACCGTGACCTTACAACCCCTTGCACAGCACTTGAAGACATGCGAGCGCCGAGTGCCAATCTCTTCGATCACGGGGGTTGGTTGGAAAAACACATAGACAGGTGAGGTCCAGTCCTTCATCATACATTCTGGAATAATGTGAGCAGACCTGCATTCAGACATGGTTCAACATTTACCAAGCTCTTCCTCGGGAGTCACATTCTCGTTGACGGTGGTCTC
>JBBPJP010000109.1:0-56616 GCA_038088775.1 Boletus barrowsii | reverse complement strand
AGGCTGGTCAGTTCTGGTGAGGTAGTGTCATCATTCTTCTAGCATGCGTATAACCACTAGAAGTTCACTGTCATAGATGTTGTAATTGCATTCCACCAGTGAGAACATTCTGGAAATGTAGCAGCAAGGATGTAAACCGCCATTGGCATCATTCTGCATCAGCAAGCCTCCAGAAGCCGTTAATGAGGTGTCTGTCATAATGAAAAAGGGTTTAGAGGTATCTGGCATTGTTAATATGGGTTTAGAGGTGAAAGCTTTTCAGAGGAGGTCGAAAGCCTGTTGTTGCATGTGCATCCAGGACCATGGCTGCCCTTTCTTAGTTAGATCCAAGATTGGCCTGGCAAGTTCTGAGAAGTTCAGGATAAACTTACGGTAGAAGTTGCAGAACCCTATAAATGAGCAGACTGTGCGAACCGAAGTAGGTGGTTCCCAGGTAGCAATTGCCGAGAGCTTGGTAGGGTCCATTTTGATGATACCCTCTTGAACGACCATCCTGAGGAATTCAACCTCAGTGACATTGAACATATATTTCTCCAGTTTGAGGGTGAGTCAATTTTCTCATAATCACTCCAGTACTTGCCTCATCCTATTGTGATATTCCATAAGATTCTTGGAGTGGATCAGCATATCATCCATATAGATGATCAATCATCCTTCCACTATCATATCCTTAAAAATGAAGTCCATGAACGACTGGAAAGTTGCCAGACTGTTGCAAAGGCTGAAAAACATAATGAGAGGCTCAAAGAGACCAAGGGGCATGATCAACACCACCTTCCAGGCATCTTTGGTCTTGATCTGGACCTTGTTATATCCCCAACAAACATCCATCTTTGTGAAGTAACAGGATCCCTTGAGCTGATCCATCAAGTCTCCAATGAGCGGGAGAGGGTAAGCATTCTTGATGGTATGCTCATTGAGATATTGGTAGTCTTGGCAGGGGCGAAGATTACCGTCTCTCTTAGAGATGAAGAAGAATGGGGATGCTTGGGGAGAGTTGGATCACTTGACTAGTAGTACTACATCTGTATCTACTTGCTACCACAAAGCGAACTACCTGCGGGTACCCAGAGTATGGGTATCGGTACAGGTCTTTGATCTGAATACCCAATGCTGACCCGGCACCCATGTTGGGGGTATGGGTATATTGGCGGGTGTGGGTGTGGGTATGACCACAGCCACCCAGGGGTATACCCATGCTATTGGCTAGCTGTAAACACTGTGCCGAAAACAGTGGTTTCCTGATGTTGTCAAAAGTTCACTTAGTTCAAATAAGATCTAAATTAGATGTGATTAGACATTTCCTAATCCACTGATGGCCTCATGTCAGTGTGTCACCTCAGAAAGGAAAAGGCCATGCTTAACTACTCCCTTTCCAATACTTACTGTTACATTGCTTCACCATACTCTATCTTCAACCACTTTATCACTGCTGTATAACTACATCTGCTGAACTTCTGAGTCAACTTTGAACTTTCTATCACCACAGAACCACATTTAAGTTGGTCTCATTAGTAAACAAGGTAACTGCCAACGAATTTCAGCCATACTCTAGTCCAGATGGAGGACATTATAAATGGGTATGCCACTACATAAATTTGGCCATACTTCTCCATTTTAAGCTCTGCAACTACCTAGGCTAGTCCACTTTGTGCAGTACATACATGTAATAATGGAAAAATTCACCAAGTACTTTTATTCCTAGTTTAGTTCTGGCAGAATGTGGGCCTGTGAGGAACCTTTCTCGAAAGTGAGGTTGACCAAATGTGATGTAGAAAAAGGTACCAGAAGGTTGGAGGACCCTGCAACAAGTTGAGTTGAACCTTTTGACCACCAGAGATACCATGGAAATGTGCACCTGAGTACTTCAGATACTTCTGCAATACAGTCCTTGATGATATCCTCCGGAGGATCCTGCCCACTCACCACTAATAAGTCTAGTAATCCGACAATATCTGATATGCACGAACCCAAACAGAGGTAGACGAGGTCATCATTGCATCCATAGTTCCTTTACAGGGTATGTTTAAATCTATGGAGAACAATCAAGACCAATCACTACTCGCCTTTATCAATCACAATGTCGAAAGAAGCATCTTCAAACGACAGAGAACGGACATCCATCTCGTGCCCTGCAACCAAGTCGCAAGAGCATACACAGAATCAATAGCAGGACTCACATTCCATATCTGGTCGCGAATCGGCGTGACGTGCTCGCATCTGTTCGATGACGACCGCCGAGTACTGCAAAGGTGTGAGAGTGGAATTAAATAACTAATCACAATGTGACAAACATCAATGTTGACGATGTTTCGGTAACCATCCTCCCACATCTAGGAAAGTCATGTGTCAGTGTCGCGATGCTTGTAAATGCTTATTTGCCTACGTCTTCCGAGAACTTGGAGTTTCCGCATCCGAGTACCAATATCCTAGCTGTCTTGTCGGGCATCAAGGGACGTAAATGGACAGCAAGTTCGGCGTAAGACTTGAACCAGTCGAAAGGAGTATCTGGATCTTCCCTATTGCTCTCAATCAGACGATCCGTCGTGAGACGTGGATCCGATGCTCACTGGGAGTATCTCAAATTCCTAGCTCGGATTATCAGGAGGTACCAGCAGTAGAGCTCTGTGTATGCTTACCAGTACTCTCTCGTGCCATATTCTTGGTTCTCCTTGGGAAGCGGCATGACGATAATGTTGGAATGGTTTCAAAAGTCAGATTTATTGAGTGCCAATGGCGGTGGGTGAGTCGAAGAGTCACGGTCAAAGACAGAAGATTGTAGGCCTAGCTGAGAATAGTATGTGGCACTTCATTACGTCCGGGTGATCGATCCGGAAGGAAGGCAGGGCGAAGGGGATAGGGCCGTTGCGTAGGATATCCGATGGTGTGTAGTGTACATACATACCTATGCAAGTTTGGATGCGTAGTAACTGCAATCACACGCCGCAAGTTGAATTCCCCACACGACGTTCCACAAGCCTCTTCTTTCCCTCAACAACTTGTATCTGTAAGCTTACTCAAATATTCAATATACCATGGCAAGCTCATTCGAACTCGTTCTGTGGTACTCTAGCACTGACATGCCAGTCCCACAGTCTGCTATCCCAGCGTATGCGGTTGGCGCCTTGTGCATCACCGGTGGAGTCACGGGCTATCTTAGGACACGCTCTATTCCTTCCCTCGTCGCTGGCATCGGGTAGGCTCATACCCTCATATTAATTCCACGCCAGCAACTCACCACGTTGGGTCTAGCGTCGGTGCACTCTACCTCTGGAGTGCGGAGCAAATCAAGAAGGGTGCACCAAATGGAATCGAAGGCGCTCTCGGTATGGCTCTCTACTACTACCGTGGTCCTGTCATTTAGTCTCGGCGTTGTCGAATAGGCGCTTCTGCCCTTTTGTTGGTCTCCTCACTCCCACGTATCACCAAGGGCCCTGTTCCTGTCATCCTGGCCCTGACCAGTGCTGGCGCGGGGGCATACTATGGAAGAACGTTGTATGATTTGCGAAACCATGCCCATGTCTCTACTTGAACGGGGTTCCTCGGAGAGGACATTCAAAGGGACCATCTTGTTATGTATTCTCACCCAATTGTCCCCTATCACTCTGTGTAACCTCTTAGCTCACTACGCATCATATGACCTTGAATATCAAAGTGATTGTGATTATTACCGCGGAGCAAGTGCTCGATTCGCCTAATGTAAAGTTGTACATCTCCGACGAACTGCAGTCCGTTTTCATCGCGTCTGTGCAAATGACCGGGTGGTTTCGGGTTCGAGGCAAAGAGCGGATCCTTTAGGCTTCCAACGAATCGACTTCAGCTACCATCAAGTAGGATCCAGTCACAATTTGACAGCCGATCAAGAAATGGGGGGTGTGCGTTCAATGGCAGAGTTACGAAATGAGGACTTGTCCTGCAATGAATCTGCAACGCATATGGCAAATTAAAACTAACACAAAGGTATTGGCGACGAGGAAACAAAGTACCGTTGTTAGACTTGTACTCCATTATCGTGGACGGGGGTAAATTGAGGACCAAACGTATTGTATCCCTAACGGTGGTCATGAGACCGATTACCGACACCAAGGAGGTGCTGTACCCACCTGATTTTCTCACGTACTTTCATATCCGCCTCGACGCGGTTCCAGACAGTCACGATATCTTCACTCTGCCGGACGCTGATTGTGCAGCCACAAATCTCTGGCCACTCCTCGCCGTCCTCGTCCTCGTTGACATTCTTGTCACCGTCCATCTTGAGACGACCGCTTCCGCACTCGTCAAACATGTCACCCACGACGCCACAGACGAGATCCTCCCATACACGGTCCGCAACACCCTTTCTTAGTCGAATAATCCATTTCCCACCGGCACGGTTGAGGGAATCTTCCCACACAGGACGACGTACACCGGCATGGAACAAAAGATAATCAGTTGCGGGTAGGAGGGAAGATGGCGGGGAAAGGTGAGTGTGAAGGGACCAAAAGGATTCGACCTGGGGGGACATGATTGAGGGAGATGGGAACCCAGGGAAAGAAAGCGACTAACGGAGGAGAATGATGCGACCTTCTTGATTCCCTCCTCGTAATTCGTGATCTTACTTCCTGGGGCACGTTGCTGGCGGAACCAGAAAACCCAGCTGGAGATGATTTTCGATCGGGGAGTAAGCACGGAGAGGGAAGATGGATATGAGCACGAACATACGTATTCCGCAGAGGGTGCACGGTGCCCGATGGGGGGGACGAGCTGGCTGTCTTTGTGAGAGCAGGCTCGGGATCACGGTTTGCAAGAGAGGTGGAGAAGTGGCGGCTAGGAGGGAGACGTGGCCTGGATGTGTCCTGTTGGGTCGTTGCTGTGGTATTGTTCTGCGGTTGCTGCTGCTGGGTAGAGCTGAAGCGGGTCTGAGACTGGGAGTGGTTCGAGAAATAGCCGGCCATTTGATATAACTGAAGTAATAAAAAATGAGACTGTCGAACGATCCACAACAACAATCAAGTATGGGACAGTTATGTAAGCACAAGTACAGAGTCATAGGTCCGGGTTGAGATCCAAGTCCAGGTCAAAGACAGTCTGCGTTTGCGTCCGTACTTCGTGTCGGTACGGGTTAACACCAGGCCGGTCGCGCGCTGCTTGCGTCGGCTTAGGCGACGGTGATCGGGCTGCCAGAAAAGAACGGCATGACATGACTTGGGTCCGTCATCACAAGAGCACTCACGTTTCACGCTGTGACTCTCTCCGAGCCCTCCGAGTGGCTTCTCGACATTCAGTCTACCTCTCCTCATCTTCTCCTCATTCGGGAACGGCGGGAAGAACAGGGGAAGTGGTGCACCGTGCGCCGCGTTCAGAGGTACGTTCGGGTCAGGCATGTTTGGAGGGGCAGACGTGAACGCGCTGAGCGATTGCGCGTACGCGAGTAATTCGGGGTATGGTATCGACGCTGCGCACAAATCATGTACTCTTAGACATCTTGAACGTAAAAGATACATGCTCACCTTCTTTTGCTTTTCGTATTCCTTCAATTCTCTCCTCACCCTCCTTAACCACACCTTCCAGTTCCCTCTTCCCTTCCTCGATACGTTCGACGATCGAGCGCCATCTCGCTTCAATCATACCAATCTCCGCGATGAGCTCCTCGATCCGTTTCTGTCGTCTCTGGTGCGAGGCTGTTTCTGCCAGCGCGCGTGCCAGCGATGCCTCAGCATTAAAGAAAGCAGAGACGGGTGGTGGGGCGATGCTGGGCTTGGCATGCGGATGTGGTGAAGACAAAGACTGAAAGAGGGTGTTGGAAAGTGTAGTGACAGACGCGAGTGGTGCTGTGAGCGTGTCCGTCATGCACATGCTTTCTTGCGGCGAGGACATCGTCCGAGTCTGCCGACAACGCTGTGCACTTGTTGACGTTGCGCACAGCGTCGGGTCTAGTGTTGGACCGACGGTTTGAGTCAGAATTACTGACCTTATTATCGATCAATGATGCGCCTCAATCTATGCAAGAGATCCATACAAGCAGCCCTCTGGTCCATGCTGGAGCAGGTAGTGTCCGATGTGCTGCTCAGTGCCCACTCTTCACCCAAATCCATCCATTTGAATACCTCACGCGTCCCTTCAAGTCCAATCGATTTCGGGAGCATTGACAAAAGTACGTAGCGCCCCGGGTCCGTAACCTGCCTACCAGGCCATCCGTATCATTCCGATCGGGCATCAGAGGTACATCCGAACATTAATGGCCGATGCACCCGCGTCGCGCGAGGACACGCAACGCGGTTCTTGCCCCGACCTTGTGGTAAGTAGGCTACTGTAGCGGCAAGGGAAGCAGTCTGATTGGCCGCATAACTCGTCATCCATTATGACCGGTCAACACCGCATTCCGAGCCCAAGTCCCATACGGACCTGCGACTTCCCTATTACACCGATGCACTTGGTCTAACAGAACGCATATAAGGCCGCAGGGCCTTCATTGCGTCCTCATACACCTCCGTTTACATCTTCTGTATGTCTCTTCCTTCTAGAACTACCGTCCTCATCGTCGGCGCAGGTCCAGCCGGACTTGCAATCGCTCTCTCTCTCCTCCATCATGGCTTTCATGATTTCGTCATTGTCGATGCCATATCCCAAGGGCTAAATAGTTCGCGAGCCGCCGTAATTCATGCCGCTACCTTGGAGGTAAGCTTGTCTTTGGTTCATATTCTTCGTGTCAAAGTCACGTAGACATTGTGTAGGCGTTGGACACGATCGGCTGCGGGGACGAAATGGTATCGCAGGGTATAAAATCTACTGGGTTTAATGTCGGAACGCGTTCGACAAAGCTCATCACCCCCCATATCGAGAGTCTTAAACCGTACACTCGGCACCCATACGTTCTCATCATTCCCCAGAGCGTTACAGAACATACGCTCGAAAAGAGGCTCGCCAGTTTTGGTGTCACCATCCATCGACCTTTGAAAGTGGTCGGGCTGAGCCGCAATGCGGAGAACCCACAGTTCAGTGACGTCACCTTTGAAGATGGCAAGGTCATCACGACAAAGTATGTGATCGGCGCAGATGGTGCGCGCTCTGTGGTAAGGCGCTCTGGCATTCATATTCAAACATAACCTCACGACACCTAGGTTCGTAGTATGGCAGGGATAGGTTTCTCCGATCCAACGACCGTCGAGGGTGAAACAGACAACAACCTAGCCCAAATGATTCTTGCCGATGTTACTTTCGACACCGCAGAGGTAGATGACTTCGCGCTGGGGTTCACATTGTCCCCTCAAAGTCTCTTCCTCTGCTTCCCCCTACCATCCTCCTTGAACGAATCTCTAGCAGCCGAGGGCCAGGTCCCCGTCTCTGAAAGAATATACCGCATTGGATGCGGTGTACCCTCGGAAGAAGGTGAAATCCCCCATTCACCTCCCAAGGAATATCTCCAGAACCTCATCAACCGATTCGGACGGCACCACCTCGCATCAGACCCCGCTATCAACCCCAACAAACCAGTGTGTATCAAAGACGTTGTCTGGTCTTCCCGCTTCCGCAATCACGCTTGCATCGCTGATGCTACTTTCACCCGTCTCGGCGCTGGAGAGTCAGACGAAGGGGGCGCTGTCCTCCTTATTGGTGACGCTGCACACATTCACTCCCCCGCCGGTGGGCAGGGAATGAACCTCGGCTTGCGAGATGCCATCTTCCTTGGAGAAGCGCTGACGAAGCACATTCGTGCTACCGAGACTGAGCCGCTCTCCAAGGCGGACGCGATCTTGCGCGAGTTCGCCACGACGCGACACGCGCGTGCCCTCGAAGTGATCAAGTTCACGAAACGCATCCTGTCGGTCGAGGGCATGAAGTATCGAAAGAGGATGTTCTGGTGGTGCCCAATCGACTCCGCAACGGTCCGTGCTTGGATGCTGTGGGTGCTTGGAAGTATCCCGTTCGTTCAGCGGAAGATGGCATTGGAGCTGAGTGGATTAAGCAGGAGATAGAAAGCATGAACACTGGAGAATATCTTACATACCAGGACCCAATAGCTAATAACCCTACTGTATATATTGTATGACATGTCACTCCTCTCACATATATCGCGTGCAGTTCCAGGTTCGCTGTCTACAAAACGAAAAGAATAGATACACTGGTATATCTGCTAGTGTGTGAAGGGGTACTAGTAGTTATGTCGGGTAAAAACACACTTCACCGAGGTGGTCCTTTTGGTCCTTCATCGCGCCATTATCGCCTGCGTCTTCATCCCCGCCTCCACGATGGCCATTTCAAACGCCCTCATATGCTCTTGTACCACCACCCGCCCATCCCTCCGTCCAATACTCTCGGCTTCCCACTTCTCTATCTTCAACCGGCTCCTCTCTGCGCCTTCCGTTTCCATCTTCCACTTGGCAAGCTGGTTCTTCACGGAACGAATCTTGCGTCCTGCATCAGCGGTGGCTGCGCTGTTCACCTGAGACTGCTCAGATATGATCGTGAGCGACGCGAGGAATGATGCCGTATGGGAGCGCATATGGGTCATTGATGGAAGAACGACATTGAGAGTGGATATGGATGACTGAGGCTGCTGAGATGTTTTGTTCGCAGGTTGTGATGAGGATAATAACGTGGAAGACGGTGAGGTAGATGCACACACAGGCGCGAAATAGGGTTTTTGTGGGGAGGAAGGTAATGAGGGGGCATACAGGGAATCCCCTTGCGCAATTTCCTCTTCCTCAGCGACGGATTCGAGTTTATACGACTCCCGAGTTTGTCGCTCCGGCTCGTCTTCGGAGAGTAGTATCTCAAGGGGGTCAAGTTCACCAAGCACGTCCATACCTCCAACTTCCGTAGCGATACGCTTCAATTCGCGGTCATGTGAGATGAGTTCGCGCACTTGTCCCTCGCGGTCACGCACGGCATCGTTGAGTCCACTGATCATGTCAGTTGTAAGGCTCTCGAGGGTAAAGGTGGTATCGATGGTTCGTAGGTGGGTAAGGAACCTGTCCGTTGAAGCCAAATTTTGTGCAAGGACCTCCATGGCATCCTGAGCCAGCGCAGCACGCCGAATCGCGTCCTCGTCTTCATCGTCGCTGGCGCCGTCAACATCGCTCTGGTCGCGAGTGCCACCGTCATCCCGACCGTGCAGTTCATCGTCCGCGAAGGTGCCAAACTCGGTCGCTAGACTGCTCCCCGGAGTGCTTTCACCCAGCTCATCCGCCAAGCTGGCGCCTCCGTTGAGGACTGCTTCATGAGCGTCATCTACACTGGCGGCCTCGTGGTTATGTCTAGCAAGAGGGTCGTCGTCAATGCCTTCAGCACCGTCGTCGTATTCGATACCAAACTCTTCAGCCAAAAGTCTTGACGCGCCACCAGCGGGGTCAGGCATCAATGCAACCGCCAGTTCATGGGCCAGAGAATGAGCCCCGGAGGGGACAGCGATACCCTGCTCGAGCGTGGATAGCGGGGTGGAATGGGGGAGGATCGCATTGGCGGATGCGGAAGAGTGGCGAGAGGACTTGCGAGGAGACGTGGAGGAATGTTTAGCGTGCATTTTAGACTGATAAAGATTGAAACTGTGTATGATGTGGTGTATACGTTTTGTGGCAGCGGCGAGACTCGATGTCGATGATTAGCAGTTTCTGAAGAGATCGGCTACGGCGACGATCACGCTCTTCTTGCCACGCTAGCGTTCGTTCTGTGTCTATGTCGCTCTGTGTATCCCGTAGAGATTTATTATGGTCGTGTCGAGTGAGTGGTTTTCAAGGAATGTCCATCCGACTTGGTAGTGTTGCTGGTTGTAGTCTTGCAGAGTCGCAGCGGGCTCGTTGTCAACATGGTTATTAGGTAAACCGACACACTACCCTAGTAACCCTACTATTAAATTATAGTACTTGGGGTATCCAACAAATATTCAGCACTCATGTGTCCCGCAAAACGACCTTCAACGCCCCCTACTTGGCTTGGACATGCCCATCCACCTTGACAAGACGTCCCCCAAGGCACCCACGCTTCTGGTTTTCCTCCGCCTCTCATTTGCTGCCTTCCTCTTCGCATCTTCAAACTGACCCTCCCAGGCCACTAGCTGACGTCGGAACCCAATATTAGGCGCAGCAATGCCGCGTTTCGCCTGTACATGTGCGATCGCCTCCTTGGCCCGCATCGGCGTCGTGGCAACCAAGTAAGCGCAAACGAGGGTGGTCGATCGGGATATGCCTTGCAGACAATGGACCTGCTCACCCATCTTCGCATCGAGCCAAGCGAACATGCATGTGCCACTCACGAGCACTTTGTGTCGCTCATCCGCATCCAGCGCGTCCTTTATAAAATTGACGACCTTGTCAAACCATTGAGTAATGTCGACGTCCACGTCGTCGCGAATCGGGACGTGCATGACCGTTACAGTATCCCCGAAATCCTTGCGTACGTCTGCCTCAATGGCGGAGACGACGTGAGTGATGCCAAGTCGTTCTAGGTTGCCTGCTGTTCGAGCGGAATAGAGATCCGAGAGATACAGGCGAGGGGTGATGGTGGAAACAACGCGGCCATGGCTGTCATCTGCATTGTTTCGGGAACGTCGAGTCGTCGACTTCTGGGCGAGGGAGGACTGCCAGGTGGATGCTGGGAAGGCGATCATGGCGCTGTGGTGGGGGAAGCCCTCGTTTCATTAGCAGATATATATGTAAGTACGCTACAACGTGCAGCGTTCCTGTACTCGCACAGCCACCTGGTCCTTAAACATAACAACTGTCAACAATCAACAATCACCAATCCGACTCTCCACCACACACTGCCATGTCGAAACATCATCCAGGTCAGCACCATCAGCTGTTATCACATCTCCTATCTCACAATACCTTATAGATCTGATAATGTGCAGGCGTCAGCCTGGAATCGGTAAGTGACATCGTGTAAACTACTCTCACTGCCACTGATGGCACCAATCAGCTATCGGACGTTTGTGTGAAAAATGTGACGGTAAATGGTGAGCATCCCCTCGAATCATGTCCCATTCCTGCTGCTAACGCCATCACAGCCCGGTCTGCGACTCTTATGTTCGCCCTGAGACCCTCGTTCGTATATGTGATGAGTGTAACTTTGGGACTTATGGCGGTAGATGTATCATCTGCGGTTCTCCAGGTACGGTTCTACTGCATCCTACAAACTGTGCTTTAACAATCCATTCCATTCAGGTATATCGGACGCGTATTACTGTGCCGAGTGCACAAGACTCGAGAAGGATCGTGATGGGTGTCCAAAGATCGTGAATCTTGGTGCCAGCAGAACGGACTTGTTCTACGAGAGGAGAAGACTTGGTTCGTTCTTACATTTCGGAGGCATTCTTATTAATCTTTACTCGACGGGACAGGTTTCAAAAAGAGCTGAGCCCATAGCGCGTCGGTCCTACCCTGGATCAAAGTTCTCGTACCCTCTAGAGACGAAATCAATGGTATTACATTGGTACTAATGCAACCAAGGACAATGCCACCAATGTTATATTCGGTATACACGTCTAGAAATAGACAGGGAAGGGGATAACGGGTTCAGGATTTTCCAAGTTTGCGAATTGTCTGTTAGATGTTAGCGTACTTCCTCTATATAACTAGTTTGAGCATTACCGGAATTGGTGCATATCAACCTAGTGAGAATCAATTGTCAGTTTGTTTCACTGCAGGAAAAAAAAATTGTGTGGATCTCACTGATGCCTTGAAAACGACGAACAGGTGCGTTGCATCGTGTGTGTCGAGAGCCTCACAGTCTGCACACAAATCCTTTGCGCAGTATGCACACCGGAACCAGACACCCTGAATGCGCTCTAAGCAGCGGTCACAGAGTGCTGTGGGATGTACAAGGAAGGACAAGTATTCTGAGTGTAGAAGGTGAGATAGAGAAAGTTCTTGCAAAGTGGTATTCCCGCAAACCTTTGGGGTCCACGTGAGGAGGCAGGCCACCTACAGGCCCAACAGGTACCTTATATCTATAGAAAGATGCTCGTATCTCGCAATCCGCACACGAACTAAAGAGGAACCTACAATATAGGCAGGAACCCAGTGGGGGACTGAAGCGGGCGATGGACAGGCCGAGGGAGCTTAAAGAACGCGTGCATAGGATCGTGGAGCATATACGAACGCTCCTCGCAAGACGCGCACTTGTTCGCTATAGTTAGCTGGGAATGTGCACTATGCAAGTAGACACACGGACCAAGCTGAATGGGGTAGGAGACGAGGGGCATGTTGCACATTGATACCTCGTTCCAAAAATAGTCTTTAAATACAATATGTGAACGAACTCCACTGTTAACCCAGCGGATGCACGAACCTCACGGCATCCATCGCAGATTATCCGATGATCTTCTGGTGCATCATCTTGCGCCGCGAGACGCATGCGGGAACCCACTACAGTCTGCGCGTAGGAAGAATAAACGGAAGAGGCTTTCGAGTGAGGTGTGGTGAGAACATGTGCAGCATCCCGGTCAGTCCAGAGGTGAATGGCGCGGCGCGATGCGGTCTGAACTTCATGGGTTTCGAGTGGGTAGGGAATCTGTGAAGTATCAAATAAATATCTTCAAAGAATTGGTTGATTAGTGCAGACCTTTATCATAATGTGCGAAGATAAATGCCCTCCTTCGGACGAGTCTAGGTTTCCTGGAAGTCCTGCCGATTCGCAGTTAGAGCAGATGTCAACAGAATCACAAATTGCACAATGAAAACGGGCGCCTAGAATATCTTGGAGGCAACTGCGGAGGCAGAAAAAAATTAACAAGCACAGAGGTATATCAAAATAGGTGCATACTGTGCGCATTTAACACCTGGGTGCTTCATGGCTGCGGAGTAACGGGTTAGTCAAGAACTTCTATGCGCTAGGTGCGTACATTGTTCTTCGTTGGCGTCTTCCATAGTCATCATAGAGGGTAGATATTCGGGTTCACTCTTCAACCTTGCAGGTTTCTCCATTACGAGCAAGAAAGCGTGGGCAGGATGTATGTCATGGACTTGACTGGAAACACAAGACCAATTGGTGAGCAGGCGGTCAGAATTCATGATAAAATATCAAGAACCTGTAGCAGGCACGACAAAGATTGAACTTCTTGCAAGATGCGCACTTGTAGCGCTTCCCGGTAATCGCGGTATTACAAGTTGAACATTTGCAAGTTAGCATATCTTCCTGTTCTAAAATCGATACCGTCCATTGTCAATGCAACAAATATTCAGAATCGGCGGCCAAGTACGCACCAACATCATTCCAACCTCTGGGTCCCCATACTTTCTCGAAATATGCATGACGAAGTTGTCCTTTGTGCCGGGGCGCAGAACGTAGCCATTCCGACATTGCATCCTCAGGCGACGTAGACCCTGAACTAACACTGCCCACACGTTCCGTACTGGCACAAAGCGCATGGTGAATGCCCGCGGATTCTATGCATCCGGAGCAAAGCTCGTAGCCGACATTCTCTGACTCAGACAAATGACCGTGTCCCCGAGAGCTGTACAACATAGGTCCCGAGGATGGGAGACAAGGCAGAGGCTTGTCGTTGGGATGTTCGTCACGGATATGTGAAGAGCGACTCCAAACTGTCAAGTCCGTTCCTGAGGGAGATGGGGAAGAAGCAAGTTGAAAAGGTGGATGGGGATGGGGATGAGGTGGGTAGGAATGTATGGCTTCAGAGGTCCGCTCCTTTCCCTTGCCAACATCAAGACTCGATTCACTCGGCACGTGTGAATGAGATATGGGTTCCTTTTCTCCACACATTGCGCATACATAGCGAATGGCATCTAGCAATACCCCACACTCGGAACACGTCGTAAGCGTGCCAGGAGGAGGGCCAGCAGGTAGGAGAGATTGCAGGACATCCGGAGGAATGTCGGGGGGAATGGTGAAGGGAGTCTCCGAAGTAGACGAAGATGCGGCGGAGACTCCACCAGGTTCTTCATCGTGGATCTTCCGCTGCGAAGCAAGCCAACTGAGCTGCATACTGTTGGGCCGCACACGCTCGGATGACGAGCTTGTGGAAACCTCGTTCTCGTCCTTGACACTGAACCCGTCCTCGTATCCTGAATCATGAGTGGAAATACTCCCGCCGGTATAGGAGTAATAATACTTCCCCCGTGGGTCTCGTTGCAGCGCAAGGCCGCCGCCTATGCCCTCCTCCGAACGTTGGTCCTCTGAATATGACATAGATACTGATCGAGAGTCGGATTCTGATGGCTCGGGCGTAGAGCCCAGCATAGCTTTGATGGTGCGTTCGTTCTGCTCTCGGAGCCATGCCGCTCCTCTGTCTTGCGCTGACAATGAAAGAGCATGTTCGAAAGGTGAAGCTGTACGGGAACGATCATCTTCCGGTTTGCCAGTAGAACTCGTTTCTGTCCAACTAAGTTCTCCGCTGCTCTTGTTCCTTCCTTTATACTCCTCCAAGCTTACCAGACTCGACGTATCACTTAAGCTGGGGCCATCGTAGTCCACCGTTATATGAACTCGTAGAGCGATGCGTCGTTTGCTGCCAAAACTCCTGCCCGAGAGTATAGATGCTGCAGAGGACAGAGGTGGATCATCCGAGCCGGCCTGGAAATATTGTACGGCTTCAGTGAGATCTGATTCCGTTGAGATGTCGGTGACTTCGCCATCGTCATCCTTGTAGGATATCACGTATGGCGTAGCATAGAGGGAGAAGCATTGTTCGATCTACACGATACGTTCGCTTCAATGTTGACATTACTAATTTGACGTGGACATACCTTATTCTTCAGGAGATCATAGGAACAATTCTTGGCCGATGCAAAGTTGATGTGCTTGTTCGACCGGTCAAAAGTACACTTTACGACAAGTGGCCTGTCCGGACGGACATACATGCTTCGAAGGGAAGTGAAACGGAGATCCTCAGCGGTACCTCAGGTAGCAGCACCGCATTGATGGCACATGTGCACGTTCCGCAGCGTTGTGCCATAAGCGTCACCTCGTTCGCGGACACAAGCAATAGGTACTATGCAGATTAATGTTCATTACCACGATTGAACAACAATATTGCAAAGAGGAAGAGATAATGAATGCGTAAAAAAAACTGGAAACACAATGTTACTTAAGACAAGTGGAAGCTGCCAACTCCTTCCTTCATAGCTGTACACAACTTCTCTCTCATCACTTTCTTCGAACTGTATTCTGGAAGCTTCAGGTAGTTGACGCATGTCATTACGCTGGGCAGATAGTCATCAGCAGTGAACGGAACCTCGTGCGGTTTCCGAACGACGGTGAGTGGTGGATTAAGGCCCCGGAAACCTGTTGAAGAGCAATCATGTCAACCGATCATGAGCCTGCAAGAGACACACCTCCGATAGGTAGCTTGGGACTTCCAGTAATGAACTGCAAGAAATCACGTCGTGTGGTCATGTCGAATGCAGACACTAGCTCGATCAACTCGCGAATTGAGCGACTTTCCCCGTTGAACCCGTGGTCAGCTTTGATGGCTTCATTGAGAGCTGCAACACCATGTCAGCGCTACGCTAAAGAGGCAGTACAAAACGCACTTTCGACGCTCCAGTCCTCGTCGGCGTTACCAAAAAGCATCACCAACTCATCTGCAGAGAATGCCTGCAGATCAGAAATCGGAAAGACTTTTGAGAACCCTTCTCTGAAGGCTTTGGCCTGCGGTCGAGCACCTGTCCCAATAATAGCATCCAAGACTTCGTGGATGTATTGTTCCGCATTTTCCGAGGTCACAGGAATGTCGCGACCACCAGGCTGGTCATTGGAGGTGGGTTAGGAGAGGTGCTTCAGGAAGGGATTCAGATTTCACGCACTCTTAGCTCAATATCATAGCCTGGCAATGTAAAATCAAGAGCAAGGTCCTCGACATTGACAATGTCCATCAACGCAACTTTACGCGTGAGCAGCTGAACAGACATAAGGATTTAAGTGGATAGAACTTTAACAAGAACTGACCTTCTCAGCCTGCCCTTTGACGGACACATAGCTTTGCAGTTTGGCAAGAGAATTGGCAAGCTCATTATCGACCAACTAAGACGGAGTGAGCGATATTGTCAAGTCCATAACCAACCACCCACCCTAAGTGAGTCAATGGTCAATGGAACTTCTTCCCCAAGAACAAGCTTGATGAAGATCTTGTTGAGAGAAAGATCGATGATTCTAGAATCCAGCATCGCTTTGGCCACATATTGCCCGATCACTCGAAGGATGTGGGTTCGTTTCCTTCAACAAATGAGCCAGGAGAATAAGGGGTTAGGACGAGTCACATACTGTCCACCATCGTTCGCTATGTCGTCGGGGCTAATCGGCGCCGGATAAAGCCCAGCAGGATGATGGACGTAGATTCCAGGAGAACCCGCATCCGCATCGTGCCAGATCTTCAGGTCTTTCCGCGCAAATTCCTTGGAAACGAGCGAGTAAAACTCGAGGGTTGGACCAAGACCAGTACCAACTTCCTCGAAGTATTCAACTTCCAAGATCGAAGAGGACGACCCATAAAGTTCGAACACCTTCACTGCAGACTCGAGAATGTGCTTGCGTGATATACGAACTTTCTGGCGCTGAAGTCGACCTAGGAATCCGATTCCATCGTCACGCCGTGAGGTGTCCTGTCCTCGGTTCTGTTGACTTTGCCACTTGAGGATAAGGCGCGCATAACCGAATGATGTAGATTGCAAGTAGTTGTAGCGAGTGGCGAATGGAAACAAGAAAGGGAAGTTTTGGGGAAGGTCAATCGCCCAGTCGGGCAAACACGAGCTAGAAGACATCAGGCATTTGTCGTCATATTAATGAATAACGATGCGAACCTTGCAACGATCATTGGCTCTTCTAGTTGCCGAGTGAGCTTGGCCGTCAGCTTGTTATTGATAAACGCAGACTCTGGTAAAGCATGGCGTTCAAGAGGCCTTATAGGACGTTCAGCTTCCGCCGCAGTGAGTTTGTGGAGGACGCGAAGGAGACGCAGTATCTTAGCATGAGGAGCATCATCGGGGAGCGATGACAGGGTAGGGCTGGGTGATCGGATCCTTGCGACTGCTTCGCTTCGCGCTGGTGCACATATTAGCAAAATTTGGCTAGGACGTCGGGGTGAACGGGAAATCTTACGCTCTTGGCTGGGAGGTGGTCCGCTGACTTTCTTAAACTTGACCGTATATACCCCTTGCCACATAGCACTTGATGGCAACGACCCAATCTTCTTCCTCATCTCATGCTGATGAATCGCGCCATAGATAGTCAAATCTAGTGGAAGTAGGTGATCATCCATCCAGAATTGAAGATGCCAATCAGTGGGTTTCGCCTTGAGAGCCGCGGCGTAAGAGGATTTCTGAGCATTTCCTCGCCGAAGCGACGATAGAGATGGAACGCCTCCCCTCGAGGAATTCGGTGTCGCTATGCGGGTGCCGTCAGGTGTTTGTGCTTCAATTCTGCCATCATCTTTGGCAGCACTATGTAAGCAAAATGACGAGAACAAATTCTGCGACGCACCTTCACCAACTGACAACGTTACGGTCTTGTCAGCAGCTAGGTCTCCGTCTTCGTCCTCTTCAAAGACCTATGTACCTTAGAGTCAGAATATATCGCCCCTAGAAGAGCTCGAACCTGACCTCCGCATCAACTTCATCATCTGTGAGTTCAGTAGTGAGCCCGCTCTCCTGAACCAAAGCTTCCTCTCGCCTTGAAATACTGTCCGAAGCCGAAGCTGAGCTGGTCGTAGCAGAGGAAGCATTGTCAGAAACCACCGAAAATGAACCTGATGTCCCGTTCTTAACACTGAGACGCTGGCTACGTCTCCGGCGGACCTCATTCGATGGCGGGGGGGCATCTGGCGATGACGAGGGTGGGTGCACCGCAGGTGCTATCGTGGCTTGACTTGCTTCGTGATCGGGCGGTGCGCGGGCAGCGGTTGCTGGACCGAAGCCAGATGTAGCCAATGCAGCAAGCATGTTAGACAAGCGTCCACTAGACATTGTTCCGGTAACCCGAGGGCGGAGGTAGTCATTGAGAGCCTGGAATGTCGCGATTGCGTGAATCGATACCACCATATTCTGCAGGTTTCGTGGGATATCTGAGTCGTCGTCCGCAATCAAGCGAAGCCGTAACTGGCGAGCGAGCAAGGACGGGGAGCTTCGTTTCGAGTCTACAGGAATTAAGTCAATGGTTGACCATGTACACGAAAAGAAGAATACCATCACTGCCTTGCGCGATTGTGACCACCTCAAAGTTCTCCATCCTCGTCAGGCTTTCCTGCAGCTTCTTGACCAAAACGGAAAGGGGAGATGGATTCACACTTCCAAATAACCGAGTGAAAGATTCAAACAGAATCTCTTGACGGCGCTTGACCGGTACTGCATACTCTCAGTGGGCATGCCCTAGACAGTCGAAAATCGACTAACCTGGGCCTTTCTCTGTGGAAAAGCGAAGAAGACCTTCAACGGCACCACTTCTGAGCAATTCGAAACTGGAGATCGAGCTCTCCGAGGCAAAATGGTCCACAAACTCTCTCAACGTGGAGCCCATGGCTTGTTCAGAGATGTCTGGTGTAGAAAGCCTTTTGACCAAGCGTCGAAGATCATCGAATGAATCATCACCGTTACCGCTGCCATCATCTTGGCCAAGTGAGTACTTGAATCGCATGACACGAGCACGCAACGTGATTGCATCCTCTGGCTCCAAGGAGAATACATGGTGTTTTTTGTGTCCCGATATTGCAGACGAAGCGTAGACGGCGACATCACCCGTAACTAATAGGTCTGGCGCATCCTTATCTTTTGGTTTCGATGTGGAGAGTGTTTTGGAAGCAGAAACTTCGATTTCATGGAAGACACCCTCCCTTCGTAAGGCTGGTCTATATTCAGCAGGAAGCTTCTGCAAAAGAAGGTCGACCAGCTGTAGAGCTCCAATGATCAATGATGGGTGATCTTTCGAGGACAGGATTGACGACGCAAAGCTGGCAATTGGGACTGACTGAGGAGGTGGTCAGAACGGATAGCCGGGGGGTGGTGAAAAGTGCTAACATGTAAGGCAGTCTTGAGTTCGGCTCCGTCTAGAAAGCCAACAGCCTTTAACAGACCCGTGAGCGTCTTGACACGGATCGGTGTGATCACGCTTGCAGCATATACATCAACGAGAATAGGAACCATCAACTGCATAAAACGTCCAACAACGTCTGGCTTGGAACGCAACAATTCTGTTCTGTCCGAGAAAGGTTCTGCGCCGGAAATAGGAAGTATTGCCTCATCAGTGTCCTGAGCCTGAGCATCCGATTCTTGAGTGGAATCATGATGCCCGATAATGTTCTGTGGCGCATCAGGTGACATGACCGAATCAGTGAAAGAATGGGAGGCTGCAGTAGCAGCCTGGCGGGCAGCGGCGCGATCGGCCTTAGCCCTTGCTTTGACCATCCTTGCTAAAGCTTTGTCTGTGTAGCCTTTGTGGTCAAAGACACCATCTAGAAGTATATGAGCCTCCTTCTGTAGAGATATGGAAGTTACCTACCTTTTGGAAGCGGAGGCATGAGTTCAGATATTAGGCTGAGCGCCTCTTCTACCTGATCCTTGGAGCGGTGTGCCAGGTTCTTCATTACCGTCATGTGTGTAACATCACCCCCAAGGCCCTGATCGCCCCCGAGCATTTCAGCAGACACAGAAGGCAGTATCCCGGTGAGAATTTGGTACAATGTGTCCACGATGTCTGCCTGCAACAAAGCGATGGTAATCCGAGGACTAGCTCGAGCCGCAGTAGCCAGCGCCTTAAGAAGTAAGGTATATGTGTTTGCTGGAATCAGGGGCGAGCCGCCTGAGGGCATGAGAAGAAGATTAATGGCACGAATCGCTGTTTCATCCAAAATGTTCTCGAGGTTCTCCGTGGACGCACGATGATAGGAATCGATGATTCGGATAACACAAAGACAAGCAAACTCGACTAGTCTTTGATCAGAGTACCCCAAGCAATTGCGGATTATCGGCCAGACGCCAAGAACCATAGGGTAGTGGTCAGAGGAAATGTTCCTGCAACAATTTGCAGCAGCCTGAAGTGCAGTTCTTTGGACGGCGATGGAGAAAAAGTCAAGGTAATTCAGCAACGCTGCAAGTCCATTTTCACGAACGATGGAGCTCGGAAACTCCTCCGAAATCTTCTCCAGTGTCTGTAATGGCGCCGTCAGGAGGAACAAGACGCACAAAACAGAATGCAACCTACACTGAGAGTTTGTTCGGCCAGATCAATATAGGAAATCTCTATCAACTTGCTGCAGAGAACAGGGATAGCGCCATGATAAACTACGGTATGGGCCACCCCTGGAAGAGCCTCCATGAGGTTGGCGAGGCATCTGCAAGCAAGCATTTGAGCCTCGAGGTTGTCGTCCCC
The DNA here is from genome assembly GCA_038088775.1 of Boletus barrowsii. NCBI lineage: Eukaryota > Fungi > Basidiomycota > Agaricomycetes > Boletales > Boletaceae > Boletus > Boletus barrowsii. Next base: position 36,324 of record JBBPJP010000109.1, on the reverse strand, counting down.
TTGATAGTTTCCGCCAGCACTGATTGCCAAGGCTGCGGCGAGAGCGGCGTCAGAGTCGTGATCTTCATCGTCAACCCCGTCTTCGTCTTCGTCTTCATTCACACCCCGTCCCCCCAAAATCTTAACGAGCTCACGCACGAACTCTTCGACTTGGAAGGAACCAGCCAAGGTGTCCTCGGTAGATATAGAAAGTAGCTCGCTCAATTCTTGCAAGGTCACAAGACGAGTGGTTGGGCTGGCGGTGGACTTGATATTGTTCAGCATGGTTTTGAGGCGTCCCGAAAGAGATACCATGTATGAGCCAAGATGTCGATAGTCACCAAAAATGGCCATCGCAGCAGTCTCATCCAGGCCACCAAATCCTCGAGTACCACCTGTTGGAGACCGCTCTTCATCGTCTCCACCATCGTCGACGTCACCCTCGACGGGTAAAGGTTCGTGATCACGATCATCTGCGTCATCATCGTCATCCACATAACTATCCCTCCGATCTTCCTGCGACGGTTCTTCGCACTTGAGGATTTCGGGGTCAGCCATCCCGACGTCTTCGTCATGAATTCCGGATGTACTAGCGGTGGCGGCAGTCTTAGCCTTAGCGGCCACTTTGCCTTTGTTCGGAGAAGGTCTAAGGGTATGATCTTAGCAAATGGTTGTACGAGACATAATTGCACCTACCTAGACTTTTTCGGCATTGGTGCAGAGATTGATGTTGAGGGGCCGGGTCGGGATCTTAAGGAGTAGGCAGTAGTTCTGGTGCGTTTGGAGGATGATACGGCTGGATTGGACCCCTCTTCTTCAGAATCAGCTTCAGGCGCAGCGCGCTTCTTCCCTTTCCGGTCCTTGGTCGGTTCGTTGATAGTGAGAGATGATGCTGAGGCTGATGGGAAAGTGGCTTTCCTTGCTCTGGATCCGGCGGCAGATGACAAGTGTCAACACAAAGCATTAGAATGTTCACAGGATGACACACTTTTTAGAAGCCCGGGTAATATCGTCGGTAGAGTCCTTTGCCTTGCCCTTTCCTAAAGCAACTTCACGGGATCGTTTGTTCTTTGAAATCGTGGACTTGGGTGTACGTGTGTTTTCCGAGGGGGCACTTGATTGCTCCACTGCGTCGCTATCCTTGTCTCTTGCTTGTTCTCGTTCTTTCTCCTTCTGCCTGGCAGCCTTGACTCTAGCACTGGAGCGTAGCGATCTTGATTCGGAGACGGTGGTTGAGGTGGAAGTGGATGGAAGTTGTAATAATTCTGATTGGGGTAGCTGGGGGTTACTGGAGCTTGTGGCCACTTGTTGATGGATAAGTTGGAAGTCCATTTAGAGCATGCTCCCAGCCATCGATTCAAAGGGTAAAACGGAAGTCTAAGACAAAGTCGCGGTCAAGGAGAAAGAAACAAAACTGTTGGTGAGTGAGCGTGCTAATTCAAGTTGTTGTAATTGCTTCGGTCACAACATAGGCGAAGGCGTGGGAAAAACCCTGACGTTAGTGGCATTGTATTCAAGTTGGTGGTAGTAGTACAAGGCGCCTTGTAGACACAAAAACCAAAGCTTGGAGGATCCCGTTACACCAGAGATTCTCTCAGAATCTCCTCCACACTCCTGACAAATATCTCCACAATCTTCTCAATCTCCTCTGTCGTCGCATTATATGCCGGACCAAACATAAGATGATCGCCTTTGAATCCATCAAGATTGGCTCCCCCATTCATTCCCATGGCAATGAGACCATTCTCGAGGCAGCGTGCTTGGACGAGCATAGCGAATGTTTTCCCCTTGAAGTCAAGTTTTGCTTCATGGCTAGAGAAATCGAACTCGATGCCCCAAAATGCCCCACGACCACGAATGTCGAATGTGAATGGCTTGGCTAGTGCTCCTTCCGCCAATAGTCCCTGAAGAAGGAGTTTCTCCATCAGTTCACCATTCTGTACAACCTTTGGGAGTAAATTCTCTTCTTCAATGACCCTTTGTACAGCCAAAGATGCTGCACACGCCAATGGATGTGCCTAGCATAACACTGAGTCTCTGGTGTTTCACAAGAAACGTCGTCTACCTGATACGTGTGTCCATGTTTGAGGAGACCTGATCCTCCTCGTATAGCTCTTGCAACTTTAGGGGATAGGAGCGTTGCTCCGATAGATCCATACCTATTTTGCCTCCATTGAATAAAACTCATTAATACGTATGCAATTACGTACCCCCCACCAAGACCTTTGGCAATCGCCTGTAGATCAGGGGCCGCCCCATCACCAACGCTCTGCCATGCGTGTAAGGAGCCCATCCCTAAGAGCACAAAATATGAATGTCACCACTCGGTGGACGAGAAATACAGCTTACTGCCCATCCCAGACATGACCTCATCCAACATAAACAAGGCCCCGTGCTTCTCACAGACGGACTTCATCGCCGCAAAGTATCCCTTCGGGGCACCTACGACGCCGGTGGTAGCACCAACGACAGTCTCTGCGGTAACTCGAGTCCGACTTAGTGCTGTGTTCCATACCTAGACGGAAATAACTCACATCCAATTACAGTCTCCGGGCCAAGTTCGATGAACTTGTCTTCTAACTCTTGTCGAAGGCGCTCAACATACTGCTCTTCTGTCTCGTTCGGTGTTTGGAAGCGTTTCGCATACGCCGGAGAAACGTGATGGAAATGCTCGTTGTCGAGAATATCTGCGTAGGGTGCACGTCGAGAGGGGTGATAGGCAAGCGACAAGGTGCTCAGAGTGTTGCCGTGGAACGACAGTCTACGGGCAATGAAATTCTTTCTGCGGGGCTGTCCAATCTCAACGAAATACTGTGACAAACCATCAGAGAGGGCGATTTGCCACGGATATCACCAACCTGTCTTGCGAGTTTAATCACGGTCTCCATCGCCTCAGAACCTGGTATAGTGTTGGATGTTATATTATACTTGTTTTGCGATTATACTCACCACCGGATGAGAAGGCTACGAGTTCAAACACTCCATTGCTTGAGTCGACGAGGAACTTTGCAAGCTCCTCTGCGGGCTTGGTGGACAGTTGCATATTGTATACATCTGGTTTGAGTGCGATGGGGCGTCAGTGATTTAGAAAGATCAACTGAGACGGACAAGTAAGAGTATCAAGCTGTTCTTTGATGGCGGCGATGACCTTTGGATGGCTGGTACCAACGCATGAGACGGCCGCCCCTCCGATACCATCGATCACGCGACGACCGTCTTCAAGGTCGACATAGACACCCTCACCGCGAACTGCGACAGGCGGTGTCCACGGTGTCCTGTGTAGGATAGAGGTGGTGACAGACATCGGGAAGATACGGGGTGGATGATGGGCGAGAATGAGACAACATTTGTAGTGACAGGCGAAATTTATACACGGACCGAATAAGCATCCAGGAGGACCGCAACTCGCACGCAACTGATGCTTACACACTTGACCTTGGCCCTGCTACCGATATGGACTGGAATGACGAGAAATGTGTTGGACTGGCAAGCCGCCAGGGCCCAAATTATGCTAACACGTCCCTGTTGGTGGTTTGAGCCCGTTGATCCCTTGATGGGGATTAAAAGGAGCTTTCCAAAGCATGACTTGATGTATGCAATAGATCTGGTCCGACTCATACCGTGGCGATGGGACTGGAGATCTGAAACCAGTGGATGACTGTCTAACCGTGGACTACAGGTCCATAAGGACCAAACATGAGCAAGCTACGCTCGGCCTACTGCTCACATGGGACCATTAACGAAAAAACGCAAGGAACCTCCTCCAAATCGTACTCTATTGGATTTTTTCTCAAATGCTGATGCAAGAAAGCGGGCAAGGGCCAGAACGTCAAACTTACAACAAACCCCGTCTAGTGTACGACGGACGGTAATCATCATTGATTCTGACAGTGACGACGTTGTGCACGGAAACGAGAATGGGATGAGGAGTGCTCAACCGGACCCAACAACGGGAGTTTTTGAAGATTCTCAGTCTGTGAACTCAGGTACATCTGCTCCAAGAAAAGACAAGGATTTGTTCGGCATGCCTTCAGCGCTCTTGCCGCTCCCTGATCTCCGTGTCAATGCATCAAGCAATGGGTCTCATCATCCAATCTCTCCTGATCCGGAACATTCAGAATCCATGTTTGGCACTTCAGCTCCTTTGTTGAGGCAAACTTCCTTTGGTTCGTGTTTCTAGTCTTCGTGTGGGTTGAGGATGGTCGTAATTTGACTTGCACAGCAGACCATATGCCTGAGAGGAGTCCAACCAATGCAGTTGCACGCGAAGACATGTCTAATCTTGTAGGGGGTAACTCAAGTAGTGACTCCACATTTGAGGTTCCCATTGGAGAGTGGGCTGCTGGAGATGACGAACTTGTTGCTTTGGAAGTATTGAATAACAACGCTGGAATCGATGAGGCTGAGGGAGAATCCTACGATGAACAACTCTTTTGCCCGCTCTGCGGTATAGACTTGACAGAATTCCTCGTTCTTGTAAGTGCACCAAATAGACCTCTTTGCACTCATTCACTGACCTTCGCTATTCCTCGCCGGTTAGGAGGCACAGATTCACGTCAATCAATGCCTTGACACGACTACCTTGGAAAATGACATTGATATGCGAAAATGTTCATCGATAGCAGTGTCAATCAAACCCGACTTGACATCTGAAGATGGCGATCCCACCACACCTATCAAGGACTGTCGAGGCGGTCTGTACGCTGTGCTAATGAATTCACACAAGGAGGATGAAAGTTGGGTCGAGGCGGATGCCACCGTTGACCGCGATTCCAGGCCGACCAGAGGAAACCGTAGAAAAGCTCCGTTTTACAAGGTATTACAAGGGATGCCAATTGCAGTGGACGCTTTTTGCTATGGTACCATCCCTGGTGTCACAGCGTATTTTCTGACGTTGGTTCAACACACACTGTTCGTTAAGTCTACGCTGACACTACGATAGCCACGCGCATTCCGACCACTACACCAATCTCGGATCCAAGTGGAAGAGTGGTCCTATCTACTGTTCAGGTCAATGCACGAACAGCCTATCATTCCCGTGCTTACGATGTCTCTGCAGAGGAGACTGCCAATTTAATCACACACATGCTGGCTGTCGATCCTAGCTGGGTCCATCCCCTGCCATTGGACACCCCGACAATAATACCTGATGCTGGAGGAGTGAGCGTGACCCTGATAGAAGCTAATCACTGCCCGGGTTCTTGTCTATTCTTCTTCGAGGGGCAGCAGACTATCGATGCCGGCGACAGCGCATTCAAGTCCTCTTTCATAGGTTCATCAAGGATCTTCCGTTACCTGCATTGTGGGGATTTTCGCGCGTCGCCACGTCATGTCCTCCATCCCATTGTAAATGGAAAACGCATTGATCATATATACTTGGACACTACATACCTCGATCCGAAGGTCCGTCGTAATCTTGCATTTAACTGTCGAAAAAAAAATAATGGGCCAAAACAGTACACATTTTCACCCCAACCACTTGTTATTTCTGCTTGTGCAGAGTTAACCCGGAGACTGGTAGTGGGAAGGGTTGGAGACGACCCCACAAACCGAAAGTTCACGATAGATGCTTGGATGAAACCACCAACTCCTGCTGAGAAGAGTGGACAACAGACGCTGCAGGAGCGCATCCTTGTGATAGTAGGGTAAATGGAATAGCCTTCCCATTTGAACTCACGGCTGATTTCATCCCCAGCACATATTCGATAGGAAAGGAGCGTATTGTCAAAGGTAGAGGCCCATCCTGTCATTTGAATTAGGTTTTAAAGGTTTCCATTCAAGCAATTGCCCAAGCTCTCGGAGCGAAAGTCTACTGTGATGCTCGCAAGACTGCTATACTACGCTGTCAGGCTGATGAAGAGCTACACGCCCTCCTGACTGCCGATCCTGCCGAAGCTAACGTCCATATACTGCCGTTAGGGGCAGTCACTTCAGACAACCTCAAGTCGTACCTTCAAAAGTTCAATGGCACGTTTTCGAGGGTCATCGGTTTCCGGCCCACAGGGTGGACGTGCGTCATCCTATTTCTACCATGATGGCTTTGGTTGACCCCTTGTCATAGCTACTCTCCACCGTCTGGCAGTAACCTCAATGGCTCGATCCAGTCCATCATCTCCCAAGGCCAGTCACGAAATTTCTCTTATACAGAGCTCCAGCCCTCGCAAAAGTCGTCGTATAAGATCCAGATATTTGGGGTACCTTACTCAGAGCACAGCTCGTTCTTTGAGCTCACTTGCTTTGCTATGTCATGCGACTGGGGTAGAATGATACCCACCGTCAACGTGGGTAACCCTACTTCAAGGGCCAAGATGACAAAGTGGTTGAAACGATGGGAGTCGGAAAAAAGGTCTGCTAAACCCACGATCATACAGCCTAGGACAGCCGATTATTGGTAATCCGAACAGTGTTGTTTAGACCATGGATCGGCGAGGAATCTGTCATGTCCATACGCTCCATGTGATCAACTGCATTTTTGTCGTCATGAGGCATACACATGGAGATACATATGAGAGAGAAACGGCAAGAACGCGCGTCTATTATTCAGTAGCGCGTCTCCTCCGGAGGTCTCTCTCCTCAGAAATTGTCAGTTTAGTACCCTTGCCCTTTGGCAACGATATCCAAGGTTTAGTGCCTTGACCAATAACAAAGATGTTGGAGATCCTATAGTTGCCAATAATTGGAGCTCGCTGATGCACGAGATGTATAGTGTCACATACCGTGTTGCAAACGTACGATCAAGAGAATCCTTGACATGGACGATGTCAAACCCTCCAATATGCTTTTCACGGTGGACAATGACACCTGCACGACCCATGTTGCGACCACCAGTGATCATGACGATGTTACCTGTGTCAAAGGCCACAAAGTCGGCGATTTTGCCTTGCTCAAGGTCGAACTTTACTGTGTCGTTGACCTTGATGGCTGGGTCAGGATAGCGGATTGTGCGTCCGTCATGCGTGACGATGTGGGGGACACCCTTGGCGCCAAGGGCCACTTTGCGGACCTTGAGAAGCTTGTAGGTGGCCTCCTCTGGTGTAATGCGGTGAATCGTGAACCGGCCTTTGACATCATACAGCAGACGAAAATGTTCGCCAGACTTTTCGATAGAGACGGTATCTTTCGTGGTATAAGTGCGATGACTGACAAGGCGGCCGAAATTACTTGCCCATGAACCCGGTGGGATAGGTAGGGTCGGTGCGCACTTTTCCGTCGACCTTAATGAGACGCTGGTTGACGATTGTAATGACCTCGCGCCCGGTCAGAGCGTACTTGAGCCTGTTTCGGAGGAAAATTGTCAGGGGAAGGGATTCGCGGAGCTTGTGAGGACCAGGCGATGGACGAGGAGCCTGTGACATGTATTTGAGTTTCAAAGCAGCACGAAATGACTGAGCCTCCTCACGTAGGTGCCGCTCAATTTGTCCAGCATCCATGATGATGGGGCTGCGAGGCGTTTCAAGTGTTTTTTTGGTCCGCGGGCCTACAAAGCAGAGAAGACATCAGATGCCGTGAGTCGGTCGAGAGTATTGTGGGGTATCCAGTCCATCTCAACGAGTCGGGAGGCATCCAGCCATCCCATTAACGAAACGCGTTGAATAACGGTTTCCCGGCGATGCACAAGCATATGAGAGAACGTGCAACTGACCATGATGTGTTTCTTGAGGGATCGGCGACGACAGCGACGGCCTTGATTGCGATACCGAGTGATGTCCTACAGGCGGGCCACCGTGAGACTTTAGGGTAGGCCCTTGAACAAGGATATGGCTGTGCACCTGGTTTCTGTGGCTGTGTAGCCTTATCCGAACATTGTGGTTAGCTTCAAGCAGTGCGCTCGCGCGGGTCTCTTCTCAACCGTCTTGCCAGCGCTTCCTCTCTGGAATGCAGAAAAATTGTTTCTCTGCAGAGCCCGCCGTATACCCTCAATGCAATGGATACCACAATGATAATCTCGCGAATTCCGGGTATGCATGGCAGGCCAGCAATGCCGAAGAACCACTATCTATGTCGCAAGGCGCTCGGGGTATTCGCTTAGACCATACTTCGTTTTCTCTTCCCCCGATCTTGGACGACCTCAAGAGATTTTTTTATCGCAGGCCATTCGCATCAGAAACACGTCACGTCCCCCCACCATTCGTCCGTCACAATCATCCCTTGACATCTGCAGCAGGACCCTCCGCCGCATCTACAGCCCGCTTTCTTATGCTATGTGTGTTCTGGTACACAACATCTGCCCTGTCATCAAACACCGGGAAAGCGATCCTTGAACAGTTTCGGTACCCAATCACTCTCACCATCTTCCAATTTGGTTTTATCGCATGCTGCTGTCTCCTTATCATGACCCCTGCAATCAATTTCAGCAAGTTGCGCTCACCGACGGTCGCTATTTTCAAAGCAACCTTGCCAATGGGTGCATTCCAAGTCGGCGGCCATATGTTCTCTAGTATGGCGATCTCCCGAATCCCCGTCAGCACTGTACACACCATCAAGGTGTGTTGCACTCTCATCTTCTCACCTCTTCCTTACTCAGGTAATGTTAAAGGCGTTATCACCGCTCTTCACCGTCGCCGCATACGCACTTCTCTTTCGGGTCAAATACTCTCCCAAGACTTACCTGTCGCTCCTTCCCCTGACTATCGGAGTCATGCTTGCATCTACCTTTGATGCTTCCGCGTCTAGTCCAGTTGGGGTGCTCTGTGCCTTTGGATCCGCTCTCGTCTTCGTGAGCTCGAATATCTTCTTCAAGAAGGTTGTCCCATCTGGACCACAAGCATCGTCGCATCGACTTGATAAAGTGAACTTGTTGCTCTATTCATCAGGCGCAGCATTTGTTCTCATGGTACCCCTCTGGATGTTCACGGACCTCCCGCGTCTCCTCGCTGCCCGTGATCACCCGACACATATAGTCCACCCCAGTCGTGGTCATTCCTCTATGCATGCCCTCTCATACCACTTTACTGTCAATGGTCTTGCCCACTTTGCCCAGAACATCATCGCATTCGTGATTCTGTCCTCCACCTCTCCGGTCACGTACTCCATCGCTTCCTTGGTCAAACGGATATGGGTCATATGCATGGCTATCTTGTGGTTCAACCAGAAGATTCACCCAATTCAAGGCATTGGGATTGGGTTGACATTCATTGGCCTATACATATACAACTTGGCGAAAAGCGATGTGGAAAGGGGAGAGACTAAGATGAGGAGAGTGGAGGCCACACGGGACTTGATGCTTCCGTCCAACCGCGTGGAAGAACAACTGTTGAGCGGTAATTCTCCGTCACCTACGTCATGGGTGAAAGCCACGATGCCGTCCACAGCTGGGATGAAATCTCGATCTAACCGCCCTTTCTCGCCACCTGGCAGTACACGGCCGCTGTCACCTGATATGCATAAGAGCTCTCTGGAAAGTAAAATTTCTGCTTACCTCTCTCCGTTGAATTTGTCTTCGGCATTAACCAAACGCGCCGGGGTTATGTTACCTGGAGACCCTTACCCATCACCTCCTCCTTCTCTTGATTCTCCTCCAACTGAGATGGTTTCCCTCGGACATCCGCACTTTCATCTTCTCGGGGTTGAATCGATACAACAATCACAGGTGTCTGCATAGACGATATTTATGACAATCATAGAAATACAGAATCTTGTTCCATAGTAATCTCTAGATTCGTTGATAGCTAGTGCATGAAGTACCTGAGAGTGGGATAAACTCGAACTTAGTATGCATCACAGTCAGGGCTTAGATGGTGGTACCGTCCTTGACGTTTGATACCGTTTTTGATGTTGCGATCGTGAAGAAATTGTCATGGTTTTTATGTCAAAGGTAACATACTGCAGCTAGTAATCATGACGATGAACAGCCATACACAACGTCCTGTTATCCGCCGAATCACTTCCGTGCAGCGGTCTTCTGGCTCTTAATGACCTTCTTTACGATCTTGGCCTCCTCGACCAGGAATGCACGAAGAATCCTGGGTAGGAGAGAATGATGAGACGTGAAACGAGCAGAAAGATTTACAGGGGACGTACCGTGACTTGACACAGTCACCGCACCGTGAACCTCCATACGCGCGACGGACGGTCTTTATGCGTTTCGAAACAGTGGCATACTGACGCGGCCGAAGTGCAGGAACCTAGTCATCCCCGTATGAATGTCGCGATCTCAGTCCTGGAAAGCCATTCAAACGTACACCAGGCAACCCAATCCCGCAGTCACCACATTTGGGTTGAGTGGGTGGTTTTTTGAGGTGGTGATAGACAAGCCTTCCGCCTGGTGTTTTTACAATGCGGCGGCGGTTGGAGGAGGTATTGTAAGAGTTGCGTTTGCGGAGGGTGACGCGTTGGGCCATTGCGACGTTGGTTGGATCGTCTACGATGATGATACCAAAGATGTGGCTGACTCAGGTACTATACAGCGCTTCGGTGTTTGCCGATTCAAAACATTGCGATCAAAATAACAACTTGACATTCTTGTAATATGCCACCATGGGATTCTCCCCATTCCTGAGTCGTGTCTTGTCAAGATCGCCATATGTCTCCATGAACTCTGCATGACTAAAAACGCTACTCCTCCTTTCCCCTACAGGCAGTCCGCTCGCGGAGTTGACCCCATCAAGTGGCGAGCGACGGGATGACGGAGAGAAGAAATGCGAATCAAGTGAACGTGCGGGTGTGTCGGGTCCGAAAGGCGACAGACGCGCACACTTCGAATCAGAGGCATCATCATCTGTACTAACCGGCTGTTCGAGGACGTATTCGTACATGTCTCGCAGCTGCTCAAACGTGGTGGGGAACAGAATATCGAAGTAGCCCTGGCGGACGAAAATCGTTTGACAGGGTACCATTGTGCCGCGCACGTTCGTCTGTACGACGGGCGCATTTGCACCTGGAACAGTATCAGGCAGAGAGCAGAAGTCCGTGAGAAGCAGACGGTGACGAGGAAAGTGCGCGCGGAGCAGACGGAGAAGAGAGAGCTGGCGCGTGGGTATGTATTCCGGGGGCGATAGGTTCGGGGCAAAGGGAAGGATCGAAATTACCCTTCTCAACGGGGACGTGCGAAGGTACCATGGTAAAGGGGGTTGGCGCTTTATGCGTCGACGAAGAGAGAGGAAGGATGCAATGAGAGGATCAGTGATTCTCGTGTAGTACGGTATGAATTCGCCTTCCCCGTTGATGGCGACCAAGCCCTGGAAAGGTTCCAATGTACGAATGTCGTATCGCACGAGATCATGAGCAAAATTGTCCACGACTTCAGTAGCGAGGATATAACACGGCGCGTGTTCTGTCTTGGTCCAGGAGAAGACACTCCGATGCTCAACGTTTGCTGTGCGGGGTCCATGACCTGCGCGACGTAAGCGAGTCCGCTGAGCAGTCGCCAGCGGGGCACTGATCTCAATGATGGTGTAGACTGTGCGATCATAGACTTCCGGATAGTATGCACGAAGGTGGTTGAGAATGTTCAACGCCAGAGTACCGTTTCCAGCTCCAAGCTCGTAAATCTTGAAATCCTCGTAAGGGAAGTATTTTAGGAGATATTCAGACAAGAGACATTGGGCAATGGCTTGACCATACCATGGCTAAAATGACTTTGAGAGTTGGGAAGACAAAGAATGAGCCCATACACACCTTGAACAGTTCAGTGGGTGTATGCCAGACTTGCCCCGACAAACTGCCACATTCAACATAGCGGCGCGCGACAGCCGCCTCGAATTGTGCAGTGTCTTTGAAGCTACTGAAGTCGAATCCTTCGTTCTCCTCTCCAGGCGCTGTGAAAATGGTAGCCTGCTTGGAGAAATAGCCGTAGTGCGGATTGTATAGTGCGTCTTCAATGTAGTCGCGCACGAGCATACGGACGCGTGTCGGTGGAATAGTAAAAGACTTGGCCAGGTCATTGGAGGTGACAAACGGATAGGAGAGGTATTCCTGAGGGACGTCTGGAGAAAACACGACATCAGGATTGAAGTTGAACTTTGCCTTGTTGGCTGTACGAAGTGGTGGTCGGTCTGACCAAGGAGTCGAAGAAGTCGTAAAATAAGCCTTGAGGTATTGTCGCCATTGGCAGCAGCGCCGACCTTGCCTCAGCGTGGTATGGAGCATGGACAAGTGTTGACGTCGAACGGAACAGGAAAACCAGATGGCCGTCGCTGCTCCGACGTCACTAGTATGTCCGAAAGTTACCGTTCGTATCTAATCTTGAACTTGCTACCACACTCTGATCCCCAACAAACACTCACTTTGTCCGACATTTATCATTTCAGGTCTCATCACTCAAGATGGATGTCGTTGAGCGCAGTGTTCGCTCTTGGATAGCCACCGAAAAGGATGCCGAGGTCGAGAAACTTGTAGTAGGCATGTACTACTTGACAGACCTCATCTTCTACCACATCATGGTTGTGTTCTTCAGGCATCTCGGCTGGTACTGCAATTTTCCTAGATATTGTCAAGGCTCTTGGCGAATACTTGACGTCGGAGGAAGATGACCTGCGGACCAGAGGTGCGTCCATCAACAGCGCCAGCCAAGGCTCTTCTGACATGTAATAGGCGTACAGATGCTTTCCTTGGTGATCGAACGTTGTCCTAGGGATAAACTCAATAGACAAGCGGGTATGAACGTCCTGAGAGAGGCTCTCCTTGCATTCTTGACAATAACACGTCCCAGTCCGAGTCCTGACTACATTCTATTGCTCTAAGCTGGAAGATACAGAAACAATCACGCCGGCGCTCCGTGGACTATCTTACCTCGTCACCTTCCCCTCCTTCTCGTCCCTTGAGGTCTCCGATGTTCTTTCTTCGTAAGTTTCACACCTACATCTCATGGATGTGATTCATGTCTCGTTCAGGCTCTTCCAGCAAGTCAAGATGAAGTCGCTAGTGCAATCTACGCGCTCCTATGTGTATAGCATCATAGACGTTCTCATAAACACTTACAGAGACCATCTTAAAAACACAGGGGAGCAATTCCTTTCAGGTTATGCAGCCCTGGCATCCGGAGAACAAGATCCCCGCAACCTCCTCGTCGCGTTCAAGATTGCCCGCGTAATTTTGACAGACTTTGATATATCGAAGCATGTCGAGGTAAGTTACGCGACTTTGTAACGATTACTGGAATCATGAACGTCGCCTTATGCGATCCAGACATATTTCGATATCACATTTTGCTACTATCCTATCGTCTTCCGACCTCCCCCAGACGATCCATATAGAATCAACGTTGACGACCTCAAAGATTCACTCAGGTATGCTTTGGAGTTCCCTGCCAGCTATGCCCAAATTCACCTGTGAACTGGGCACTGGGACACCTCTGGATAGAGCATGTCTCAGTGCAACCCCTGCTTTTGGATCCCTTGGCATTTCTTTATTCCTCGAGAAGCTTGCGGTTGCACCTTCATCAACCAAGGTTTGTGTTCCCGGTAATAATTATTGTCAAGTAACATATTTTGCATCATATAGCGGGATGTTTTGCAAACGATGGCCCTTTGTTTTCCCGTCTATGGGATTCACGTAGCGAGGGAGTTTGCGCGGAATGTTTGGAATGCACTGAAACTCGAGGTATGCGTTTTATTTAGGCACGCTGCATTAACGGACCATGTCCGGAGATCTTTGAACCTACGGATCCTTTAACCGAGGAAACGGCTTTGGACACCTTACGGGTCTTCGTTCGTGTCCTGGCAAGCTCGTCGGATTCGTCGGATGGTGCCAACGACACTATCGACACGGTGCTTCGAGCAATCTGCACCGACTCTCTTAGATTCGTTGGCGAACCCGAAAAAGCACAGGCAAAAGCAGGGATCAAAGCCTTGCGTACGCTGATCGATGTACCCTGTATGTCGATGTCAGACCCCGTTGATACTTGGAACTGATCTGAAGTTCATCAGCGAAACTGGGAGTTGATGCGATTAATAACGCGATGGAAACATTAATTGGACTGTTCCATGATCCAGGGGAAGTGTCCAATCGAGCAGCAGTAATTATGCTCTTGGCCGACCTGCTAAGCGCTTTCGCAACTTCGGTAACGCCGGACCCCTCGACAACGACGGAACAAACATCAGAGGATCTTCCCCCACCCATACATTCCTCCCTGATGTCCCACAAGGACGTTATAATTGGGATCTTCATTGTCGGATTGAAGTCTTCTGTGACACGCTTGCCAGCAATTCGTGGACTCTCAAATCTTATACGCATTCCCACTCTCCTGACAGACACCGAGCTGGGATACATAGTGTTCGAAACTGGGGAGCTTGCTAGGAAGGAACCCAACGAAGCTGAGGATGTTATGTACGTGCCTCCGAGTGGAATATTTACATCTTGCTCTCTTCCACCTTACTGACGTCGTCCTAGAACTGACATCCTCTTGCTTCTGGCTTCAATCGCCTTCACGGCCCCACACCACCTCGCTAATCAGACTCTCCCCTCACTGTTTGCCATGCTCCCTGAACAAGCTCCTTATAGAGACGCCCAAACAGAGCGCACGGAGTATTGGCGTGCTCTTCGCATTTTGAGTAAGCTCTGCGTACAGCCAACCCTATTTGAAATTCTGGTTATTCGGCTTATAGCCAAGCTCGAGTTGCTTTGCTCTTTATCAGTGGCTCAGGAAGTTTCCGCCGGAGGAACGCCGAGGGCCGAAGAGTTTGAACGTAGCGCGGCATACGCGCACGCACTTCTCGTGACCCTCGCAAGCGCGCTCTCGACGAAGATCAGCAAAACGCCACCTGATCCAGACGTCCCTAAGTACGTTGACCGACTGCTTTCACACCTTTTCCGGCTTTTTCTCGGGGCTGCGGTCACAAGCGAACGACGAATCATGCAGGATCAAAGACTGCTGCGTGCGGGTGCACGGATTGTGAAGTTAGTAGTTGAATCACTATCCATTGAGTATGTTATCTATTCCTTCCGATGCTCGTACACTTACGATTCGGTGTAGACAGCAACAGAGATTTATTGATGGAGTGGGTGCAGCTTTTCTTCACGGTCAAGTGAAAGCCGTTACTGGAGGAGATTTTCCTCCCCTCACAGAGGAGTTCAGACCCATTCATGTTGGTATAGTTAGTCATTTGTTTTGACCGAGACGTTGACTGCTGCACAGGTTGATGCCAGTACACATCAACGAGAAACAGTTATTCTTTTTGCAGCTGCACATATTCCTGTCCGCAAGGAGGTATGCAATATCGCGTCGACTCATGTGAAGTGCGTTAAAACGTTTTCCTAGGTATCGGTAATGAAAAACCCAGACGTTAAAGGAATGTCTCTCCTGTCTGCATTTCTTAAAGATCTTGTCCGGTGGTGCGATTTATCCACTTGTAGTACCTTGCAAAGAGGTGCTGCATCCGAGCTGTTTGCGACACTCGTGAACAAGTACACAGATGGTGTGTCATTTAGAACTGTTTGTGACTCGCTGAGACATAACTTTCCATGGAGATGTTTCTGATTTCTTGGATGAAATGCGTACAAGTTACTTCCCGGCTACTCTCAATGATTCCTGCGTTCCTACTGAAGCACGGCGCAAGTCCATGGATAACTGGGTTTGGGTAATATTACAGTTGAACCGCCAACCTCTGCCAGTTTACTGACATCGGATGCAGATAAGCAGAGGATTGGTAGTCCGATCTCACCCTCTGGCGTTATCGTTTATCGACTCCTTACTCACTCTTCTTGACGATGAAACCGTGGCTTGGGGTGCGGCCCACGCATTAGGGTTACTGGTCGCAGATGATGGAGTTCTGACTAAACGTAACGGTGCCGTTCTCAAGGTGGGCGAGGGTTGTGCCGAGATATTTTTTGCAAGGCGTCCTCACTACAATCCAGATTCTCCACGTTCAGAAATATTTCAATGTGGTATTACCAAAGGTGATGGATGGTGCTAATAAAGTTGATGGTACGCCATTGTATGGTCCTCTTACATCACCACTAATGAACACATTCAGGAACGAAGCGAGCGACAGCCTATCTCATCGCTCTCGCGTCCCTAGTCTATGCAATTCCGAAATCATTGTATGCAACCCAGATATCCACCGTGCGTCCATGCGCTATAATAATTCTCTTCATATAATCACCCCACATATGGACCATAGCTTATGCCGCTACTACTCCGCGGACTCGAAGTTGCGCATCCTGAAATGCGTTGGCAAATTATTGAGACGTTCTCGAATAATGTCAACGCTTTCTCAGACGACAAATTATTGTCGACGTATGCTTCTACTCTTGTGGTCACCGTACTCAAAAATTGCACGGTTGTGGACATGCCGGAACATGTAGGTGATGTCTAACACATTGCTCCATCCGTCAGACGATGATCATGCACAGAAAGTTCGTATAGCAGCATTGAAGTGCCTAGCACTACTGCCTACTGCAGTGCGCTATGACTTGCTTCACCCATACAAGCCTCGTATTTTGAAGGAGCTTGCAAAGGCCTTGGATGATCCAAAGAGAGCAGTGAGGAAAGAGGCAGTAGATGCTCGGTTTGCTGTTTCGTCTGCCACTCATTTTATCGATTGCTGACGACAATCCGACTTGGTAGGACGAAATGGTGAGTTGTCCCTTAAACAAGTGTGCATCAGCTAACTGGACTACTTAGGTACAAATACAGTGGTTAAAGCATTACTTCATGCCACGATAAAAATACCAGGTGACAGCAGGCCAAGCCATGGAGGAGTATTAGTGGAGGACTCGGAAGTTCTGTAACGTTTCTGCTATCTTGTATTTCAATCGGCGCCTGAAATAAAAGGCGGGATCGGCGTAGTGACCCAGCCCTTACTCCGACGCCAACTAAGTTGTACCTTTTTGATTCCTCGCGGTCACTGCCAGAGCCACCATGTGGGTCAGTATCTTCGAGCCCCTTCTTGCATGCGACTCGGGTTGATTATTTGATTGTTAGACCGAACATCGTAACCCCGAAGGACGGACCTACTGGTTCAACACAGCAACCCGAGAGAGCGTTTGGGAGAAACCCGACGGTAAGTACTCATCATATATCTGGTCGACATCATCTCAAGTACGCTACAGACCTTAAAACCTCCTTCGAGGTTAGAGTGTTCTTTCCTGGTTCATAATTCTTACTCAACTTTATATCCTAGCGTGCTCTGATCGAGACAAAATGGAAAGAGTACTTCTCCGGAGGAAGGAAATACTATTATAATGTATGCCCCGTTCATTCGTTTGCCCTAACCATTTCAACACTCATCCACATGTCTGTCTAGACGGAAACCAAAGAATCCAAGTGGGATATGCCAGATGAACTCCTACTTCTCCTTGAGAAAGTGGAAAAGGAAGCCCAGGGTAGTCAGCTCGTGCTGGCCAGTAGCGTGTACGTCCGTTTTTCTGTTATCCTGCGGTCTGCCGAATGATGCATTTGTTCTTGTTCTTCCAGTCCTGCAGCGCCTACTACCTCTCAAAGTTCCATTGCCCCATCCGCTGGTACTCCTGCTACCCCAACATCAACAACTCTTGCGAATGGCGCGAATGGGACTGTTGCCGTTCCTGGTTCGGCCCTTCCGTTCTCCTCGGGTAGTGTCCTTCCCGCGCGACCAAACCTTCCTGACGACCCGGCGATTCCACACAACGGCTTTGCGACCCTTGAGGAGGGCGAAAAGGCTTTTATGCATTTGTTGAGGAAGGCAGGTGTTGATGCAGATTGGAGTTGGGATCAAACTATGAGGGCTATCATCACCGATCCTTTGTATAAAGCGCTGAATACACTCGCCGAGAAAAAAGCAGCTTGGCAAAAGGTTAGTGTCCATGCCCTGGTTCTGATCACTTCCCATTCTTGCGTCTACCATTGATCGATACTGATGAGTTATACCACAGTTTACTGATGGACTTCGTGCAAAAGAGGAAGAAGAGAGGGAATCCCGATTGTCCAAGTTACGTCCCGCAATCAGGAACACGCTCAAAAACAACCCCAACGTTTTTCATTACACGACATTTTCCACAGCCGATAAGCTCTTCGCACAACATCCAATATGGCAGCAAGCTAAGATCGAGGCAGAGAGAAAGCTTATATTTGAAGAATATGTCACAGAACTTAAACAACGTGAAGTGGTGCGTCTCCGATTAGATCTTACATTCGCTATTTCGCTCATCGTATCATGTTGACCACCGAGTAGCAAGAAACCAGGGCAGCTCGAACACGCAGTATCTCCAAGATTGTGACCCTTTTCAAAGAGCTAGGCGTCGATGTACTTACTCGGTGGCGCAAAGCCCACGAAATGGTCATTGAATCAGAAGAATGGAGGAACGATGAAGAGTTGCGAAAACTTCCCACACTGGATATACTTTTGGCATTCGAGGACTATAGTCGAGTCAAAGAACGCGAGTTCGAGGAGCAGATGCGGCGTGCTCAAGTAGAGAAGATTCGCACGGAAAGGAAAGCACGTGAGGCCTTCAGGGTAAATCATCCAGTTATTGTCTCCCGTCACGGATTCTATCTAACCACTGGCAGGCTCTCCTTCAAGAATTGATTGACGCAGGCAAGGTCAAGGCGCGCTCGAAATGGCGTCAGGTTTACCCTACGTTCGCTTCGGATGAACGTTATCTCAATCTTCTCGGAAAACCTGGTTCCAACCCATTAGAACTGTTTTGGGATGTTGCTGATCAACTCGACCAAAAGCTTGACGCAATGATTGCTACTGCTGAAGAATGCATTCGTCGAGTAGAAGTGCCCAATGAGTCACCGGAGGATGCGGCCAAGATAGTGGTAGTCCCCCCACAGTCGACCCTGGAGGAGTTCGTGAAGAGGGTGAGAAGGGATCCCGAGTCAGGCATGAAGTTGAACGAGGAGGATCTTCAGGAGGTGTTCCGTTGCGTACGTATTTTCAACTCTACTTGTTTTCATCACTCAGCCACATTTCAGTTGCATGAGCAAGCTGTCAAGAAGCAACAAGACGAGAAACGCCGTTATGAACGCAGGCAAAGACACCTCCAAGATGATTTGCGATATGCACTCAAGAAGCTCCCTGACTCAATCGACATCAATGTGCCATACGAAGCTGTAGGTTTTGTTTCTTATGTTCGCATGCCCTCTTTGAGTGTATCTAACTTTTTTTATGTTCCCAGGTCGTGCCCTTGATAGAGCATCTACCAGAGTACAAAGCCATTGAAGACGAAGAAACCCGTTGTGCTGCCTTTCTCAAGTTTGCGAAGAGGCAAAAGGAGCGCCTTCGGGAAGCCGCGTCAGAAGATGGCGCATCTACCACAAGCAGGAGGCGCAAGGAGCCTCCCCGTGATGGTGATAGGGATCGCGATCGCGATCGAGAGCGAGAACGAGACAGGGACCGAGAGCGCGATCGTGACTCGTACCGCGACAGAGGACGGGATTACGAACGTGATAGAGACCGTGAGCGCGACAGGGACCGTGGTGACCGTGATCGCGATCGCGACAGAGACAAGGATATGCGTAGCTCTCGGCACCATCACCGCGTTGATGATCATGATGCGTACTCCCGCGACCATGGACACCTGGAGCGGGACAAAGATCGGGACCGAGACTATCGGTCTTCCAAGCACCCTCGCGACGAGCGAGATGGGAGAGATGACAAACGACGGCCTCGAAGAAACTCAAGAGATCATGGGTATGGGCGTGGGTTCGATGTGGCTCCGCCCTATGGAAACGAAGATGAAGACGGTGATAAGGGTCGGGAAAAACGAGAACGAAGCAGAGATGTGGGACGCGATCTATCGAAACAGGAAGACAGAGGGTATAGTGAGAGGGCCGAGAAGGTATGTTAATTGGTGCTTTAGAGAACCGGTCACCGAATTTTGTAAAGCGGGCGAGATACGACCCTGAAGTTGACGAATCGAGAGAGCGCAGGACAGACAGGTCGCGTAGAGCTGAGACCCCAGAGGAAGGGGAGATATAGGAGAGTGATAATGTTGTACGCATTGTTAACGCGCCTTTTCACCCCGTGATGCCTCAGTTAACTTATCGGACTTTAGGCTCCAATAACTTATGCTGCTTCCTGTGCCCCTCGTATTAACAAAATCATACTTTCCTCATCGTCTACAATGATGGCAAAGGAACATGTGGGATGGGGACTATGCCCGCTCTATGGAAGGTCCTATTTTCGTTCTTACCAAAGATGAGGCAAACTTATACGATTTTGCACCCCTTATGGTTTGTTTTTCTGTGGTTTGAACTCTCACAACACAATTAAACCCAAATGTTGGATACAAGCACGAGGGAAGGTGTCAATTAATCTATCGAATCGCAACCTGGTGAGTGAGGCCTTGTTACAGTCTAACGAGGATTAGACAGCTTCCTGGCTCCGAACCTGCACTGGTAGTATGTATGGAGCTTGGGATTCTTAGTTCGCGTATCCTTTGGGTGCTAGTTGGACTCCAGTGCTAAAGGTCTATCTTTTGTCCTTGTACACCACTCGTAGAAATATTGTACTTGAGTAATATGTAAGTACTAGCAGCAGGCCGACTCTATGTACGGTTGTTTTTGTTCCGAACATAAGTACCAACATTGTATGTTACTCAGTGATTACCCTGGATGACACCACACTCCCGTTTCATTTTCGATCTTGTACTAGCCGCGGCATTGTCGAGAAGACGGTAACTAGCCTTGACCGCACCGTGGGCCGAGTTGAATCAGACCAAATTCACGTACCCGAGTAGTTATAGACTCCGGGAGATTGCTGCTCTCAGTCGGACGACTCAGTCCATTCGAGTCTCGTTCTTGAGACTTGTCGACCCTTCTGGGATAATCATCGGTGCGTGTTATTTATATTTCAAAGTTTGACCTAAACTTTTTGCTGCCAGCATCATACTCGATACCATGCGTTTCTATATCCTTGGGATAGGACCCATCGGCTCCCTCCTTGCCCATCATCTCCGGGCAGCACTCCCAAGCAAACATTCCGTCACACTCATACACAAGTCAGTGAGTCAAGCACGGACTGCAGCTTCCCTTGGCGGCGCAATATCGGTGGAGAACCAGGGCATAGTGGAGACTCGCGACGGGTTTGACATGGAAGTTTTCGAACGAGGGGACTGCTCTGGTGCAGGGATACCTTTCGATTCCACTCTTTCCAGGGATGAGGTCAAGCGCCATTCACCGCCGCCCGAAAACCTAAGGACCGACCTCATCGAAGCACTTTTCGTCACCACCAAAGCACAAAACACCACGGGCGCTATTTCTCGGATGCTCCCCCGTCTCACACCCAGAAGTACGATCGTGCTACTTCAAAATGGGATGGGTATCTATGAAGAGCTCGTGGAAAAGCTCTTCCGCAATCCCGAAAGCAGACCGCACTTTATCTTCGCTTCGAATACTCATGGTGCATGGCTCAAGTCACCGTTACACGTCGTACACGCAGGAGTCGGTGACATCGAGTTCGGTATCATTCCAGACAGTCGTGGGCGGGACTTTGAAGCGTCGCTGTCAGACGAGTCCAAGCCGCTACACGAACGAGAACTCAGCCTCAACGATATAGCGCGTCAAGGCGAACCATATTATGCCGAATACTCCAGTTTGCGGGACACGGTGGCTATCCTCAGTTCCCTTGACGGGCTGAGCTGCAAATGGAGGCGAATGTCGGATGTACAACTCGCCATGCGCAAAAAGCTAGTTGTGAACTCGGTAGTGAACCCCCTCACAGCGATTCTCGGCTGCCGAAATGGGGCTTTGTTCAAAAACGGGGCGTCCAAACGAATGTTACACGATATTTGCACGGAAGCTTCTGCTGCTTTTCAGGCGCAGCTGGAAGCTGATACACACGCCGTTCTGGGATCACTTGCTCCTGATGTAGAGAGGAGCCAAGCCCCATTGGGCCGGATGCCGCACGAACTACAAGCAGACATGCTCGGACAAGAGGTCAAAAGAGTCGCCCAACTGACAAGAGGGAACATCTCGTCGATGCTTTCCGACATCAGGAAAGGCAGACCAACTGAGATCTCCTTCCTGAATGGGTACCTCGTTCGTCTTGGGAAACAATATGGCGTTCCAATGCCCGTGAATTCAGCTTTGCTCAATATGGTCAACATGCGAAGTGCCATTCCCATAGACCAGCTGTTCTAAGCGGTGCCAAACTCCAGGTGGGTCCACCCATTCACATACACCAAGATCCCGCTCACCCTCAGAAGCATACAGCCTACGAGCCACATAATGAGACCATCCACATGACATATTACCCTCATTACGCTGGATGTCACTCTTGCTTTCTCGGAAATGGGAACTCATAGACAGTAGACCACAAAATATCTTGTGTGGGGAAGTGGCATAGATGGCCACAAAGTACTGGATATCTCTGCATCGGAAACGAACGAATGACAGGTCCATCTGCTTGCTTTTTTGCACGTGGCTTGATGTTGGAGCGACCTCGTATTTCTTTCTTGTGGTGTTTCTCTTGGCGATTCTCAGCAAGGACTCGGGTTCCCGCAGCCGTGTCATATGAACCAAGTGTCTGAGTGTGTCCATATTATGTATAATATTCGTGTTCTGCACGTCAGAATACTTTGCATGCGCAACTTCTTATTTCCCGCGACATACTAATGTCGGGTCCAAGTATGTGTACTATGTGCCGAAAGTTTGCTCTACCAGAACTTGGAAGGGTCTACAATATGATATGGCGTAGGCACAATGATGTTGCGTGGAATGTGTGGTAATTAACATTATGTCGTGCGACACTAGTTCGAATAAGAGAACCATACGTTTTTCCTGCTATGATGACAACGGGAGATTTGTGAACTGGATAGGCCCAACGCGTAGACGGGTGTATGGGTGCTTGTTCTTGATGGTCTTTTGGTATCCTTTTCTTCGTTTCTTCTTAAAGACCACTTCCAATTTTCCTTTGGTTTGCTCTATGACGGTAGCCTCCACTTTGACGTGGTTGCGTGGAAGGAGTGGGTCACCTCGAAGGGTGTATTCGCGTGTTCCAATTTCGTGGAGGTCACGGAGATGAAGAACGTCGCCAACGCAGACGTCTTTGAGACGAGGAACGGTGAGGATGTCGCGTGGGGTTAGTATGTACTTTCTTCCAACCACCGAAGCGATGACATATTGCGACGGCTGGGAACGGATGATATTCAATGCGGCAGCGGCAGAGTCCGGTGCAGAGTGGAGAGAGGAAGTCGCGACTGGGACGTGGTACAGTCAGTAAATCTCGAACGGATTGATGACGGAGACATGCACACCTTTGCGGAGCGTCTGGCAGAGCCAGCTGCGAATGTGCCAAGTTGCCATTAATGTGACAATGTGACGCCCGTTATTCCGCGTCACGCCTTCACGGCCGAGCTGAAGCGATTGAATCGCCGATCGAAATATTTAGTTTTTGGTGTTCACCCGGAAATTCCCTACCTCTCATCCTCACCTTTGCCTCTCCGGACAATGCACAGAATCGCACTACGAAACTCGGTCCGCAAGGTTGCTTTGGCAGCTGCCCCCAGCGTATGTTTCCCAATCTTTATTCCTTCTTTGTACGCCTGAGTTTGTTTTCTTCGTCTCAACAGAACAGTGCGTTCACATCGCGCACATATGCTACTGCCAAGCCTGGTCTGTACTTTCTTTTCTCCAAAGTACAGCAAGCTTATATGTGGACATTTTGCACCTATCTCGTCTCTCTCATGTTCTATTTTAAATTGCCGCTCCGCAGCTGCGTCCGAGGTTTCTTCAATATTAGAGTCCCGTATCTCCGGCACGGCTGTCGGTGGTAACGTCGAGGAGACTGGTCGCGTTTTGAGTGCGTCAGTTTCAATGCCTTGACTGTCCACCATCCTCTGAACTATTTCTCAGGTGTCGGTGATGGTATCGGACGCGTCTGGGGTCTTAAGAACGTCCAAGGTCCGTGTTACCTATTCCATTAGAATATAAAGTAACCGCTGCATACAGCCGAGGAGATGGTGGAATTCTCTTCCGGTGTTCGTGGCATGTGTTTGAACTTGGAGGCGGACAACGTCGGTGTTTCCATCTTTGGCAATGACCGTCTCATCAAGGAGGGCGACACCGTAAAACGCACTGGTCAAATCGTCGATGTCCCTGTTGGCCCCGGCCTTCTTGGTCGTGTCGTAGATGCTCTCGGTAATCCAATCGACGGCAAGGGTCCTATTCAAGCTGCCGAGCGTCGCCGTGCTTCGCTAAAGGCTCCCGGTATCCTTCCCCGTCGTTCCGTCAACCAACCCATGATGACTGGTCTCAAGCCAATTGATGCCATGGTTCCTATTGGTCGTGGTCAGCGTGAACTTATTATCGGTGACCGTCAAACTGGCAAGACTGCTGTTGCCATCGACACAATCCTTAACCAGCGGCGATGGAATGAGGGTAAGGACGAGGTCAAGAAGCTCTATTGTGTCTATGTCGCCGTTGGCCAGAAGCGTTCTACTGTTGCCCAACTCGTTAAGACGCTCGAGGAGAACGACGCTATGAAGTACTCCATTATCGTTGCTGCCACTGCATCGGAAGCTGCTCCCCTGCAGTACCTCGCTCCTTTCTCCGGCTGTGCTATGGGTGAATGGTTCCGCGACAACGGCAAACACGGTGAGTAGATGAAAGTTTGCATATAGTAAGCGTGCTGACATACTGCCAAGCTCTCATCATCTACGATGACTTGTCCAAGCAAGCAGTTGCCTACCGTCAAATGTCCCTTCTGCTCCGTCGTCCTCCCGGTCGTGAGGCTTACCCTGGTGATGTCTTCTACCTCCACTCCCGTCTCCTCGAGCGTGCTGCAAAGATGAGCGACAAGTTTGGTGGTGGTTCCCTGACCGCCCTCCCTATTATTGAGACCCAGGGTGGTGATGTCTCCGCATACATTCCCACTAACGTTTGTGTTTTTGGTTATCCCCTTCGTTATAATCTCATCTTTTTTTGCTTCAGGTCATCTCTATCACTGATGGTCAAATTTTCCTGGAGGCCGAACTTTTCTTCCGCGGTGTTCGTCCTGCCATCAACGTCGGTCTTTCCGTGTCTCGTGTTGGTTCCGCTGCCCAGACGTGAGGAGCTGTCTCCTGTGTCTTGTTATTCATCTCACTTGCCCCTCCCCTTTGAATAGTAAGATCATGAAGAAGTTTGCTGGTTCGCTGAAACTCTACCTCGCCCAATACCGTGAAGTTGCCGCCTTTGCTCAGTTTGGTTCTGATCTCGATGCCTCCACTCGCTTCCTGTTGAACCGTGGTTCTCGTTTGACTGAGCTTCTCAGTAGGCCTTCTGCTTTAGGGTTGATATCATTGTGCTCACAGTTAATTTGAAGAGCAAGGCCAATACCAACCTCTTCCAATGGAGGTCCAAGTACCCATCATCTACGCCGGTGTCAATGGTCTGGTACGTTGCTTTTGTCACCTACGGGAGCATAGTGTCTTATCAGCCTTTAGCTTGATTCTATTCCTGTTGACAAGATAACTCTGTGGGAAGCCGAATTCAGGTCACATTTGACCAGTGCTCAAACCTCTCTCCTCGAGGAAATCTCGGCCGGGAACGTCACGCCCGAACTAGAGGCTAAAATCAAGAAGGTTGTTGAGGACCACGTTTCTTCTTTTAACTCATAGACAGATATTCCCAATGGTAATCGGGGCACTGGATGACAAAAAAATCCTTGTATGATGTCCTGTTATACCTTGGCGAATGTTATCATTATTTCGCAGAGCGAGAACGAGGAGCGTGAGGTTATGTTCATTCCATAATAGAAGGATTCTATTCCCTACAAATAAACTATACGTCCAAGTAGGGTCCAAATTGTACATGGATCAGGCTGGCGAGGATAGTACTATAAACGAGACGTGTGGCAGAGCTTAACCTGCAACGTTGGATGCTTCGTCCAACTGATCCTCGTCCTCATCCTCAAAAAACGGGTCATTTTCTTCCATCGACTCTTTCAGCTACGCGGGTCCGCGAATACGGTCAGTCAAATTCCATCACCAACAATTATGATGAAACAGAAAATGCCCACCATCTCTAGGAGCTCGTGACACTCGTTGAGGTGTGCCATGACGATGCCTTGTCCTTCTGGGACGCTCCCATCGTGACCGACGAATTTCCCGTCCTTACGCATGGAGTCGATTTGGTGCAGCGCCAGTTGATACTTGAGGGACTTTGTGAGATCAGTCTGGTGTGGTATGTGTGGGAGGGGCGTACTGGGTAGAGGTCGCGAGGGCTAAACGGCCCGCCGTGCTTGCATACTTCGTTGAGGCATTTCTTTACCGTGGAGAGCTTGTTCGCCTGTATATGAGATGTTTGAGTTGGAAGTGGCTTGTGGGAGATGATGATCTTACTATAGGCATCAATTCCTCCGATACGGGTTCACTCGACGACAGCAATCGATAAATAAGACCATAACATCGCCTCAAAAGGTACAGCAGGACCTGAAGTCTCCAGTTTATCGCCGAGCATGGAGAAAAGGGAGCCAAACCGCTCACGTATTGTCCTGGCGGACGGTTTCCGTCAGCATCTACAAACTTGCCGTCGATTCTCATCTTGTCTATCTCTTGGAGACTGAGAGAGTAGTTGTACAGATCCGTTTCCCGAAGGCTCCATCGATGCGTGAGGACGAGGTTCTCGAGTTCGGAGCGAAGCTGGCTAAGGCGGTCGTGGATCGGCTTGAGTGAGGTTGCTACGTTCTTTGATTCGTCTTGGGCTTTGATCTGTTGCAAGATATCGAAGCAGTCTTCAAGGAGCGATGAGCACACCGCCTGGGATGCAGGCACGATGCCCCCTGGACCGAGGAATTTTCCATCGACGCGTTTCCTATATAGATGCGATCGTCGAATCAATCAATGTCTTGGCAGATGTCGATGAAGAACAGAAAGAATGAACGGGATACTCAACGAGTCGATCTTTCGAAGCTCGTCAGCCAGAGGCTTGAGCTCTGCCTTGTGTGAACCCTCCTTGGCAGCCAGGGCTACTAGTTGTCGTCGCAAGGTGATCAGACGCTCGTGGGTGGGGATAAGCTCGACGGAGATTTCGGACAAGGAGTCTTCTAGAGACCGCACGATACCATCTATAAAAGTTGCAAGGGGAGGTGGCCTCGTGCTGAATGGTGGGATGGAAACTGGAAAGGAGAGTAAGCTGCGCACCACATTCGTTGAGTTGCCGATCGAGTAATTTGGTCATGGCCACCAGGTGCTTGCCGCTCTCGGCGTCGTGTTGAACGATGGCGCGTAGTTCACCTAATCGGCGGTGAAACGGGCCAAGATCAGACTCGTTATAGTGGCCAGATTCCTCCATGTGGGTAAGAATTTGCTGAAGTAAAGGGGGGATGGGGTCAGTACGTGTTCTATATGATTAATATTGGGGTAACGACAAGAGTGATATATCTGCTTGCAAAGGTCAGGACTAGCGAGAAGCGCGGGATGTCGAAATAGATGACGATGGAATGAGAGACAGTGTGCACTAACTCGCATGGAGGCTAATTGGGAATAGACGGCGGGACACTCCTTTGTGCGGCCGAGTGTGAGATAGCAGAGAGAGAGGAGACTGAACACATCCGCAAGGGTTGTGTCGACACGATTGTTGCAGGTTGGGCTATTATTGTCCTCGCGAATGTCGTTTAATTTGGTGACTGATCTGGCGTGTTGAGGAGGGAGAGAGCGGGGAGGACGGACACACGGACCTTGCTTCACGACTGCTTGGTATAGGGCATTTACCTCTGATGGTTTTATGAAATCGGCGCGGTCTCTCTTGAGCGCAGTGAGCCGGTTCCGGATGCTGCGGAGGACAAGGGTAAGATCAATCGAGAAAGAGACAATGAAAGTGGCGATTGTTCACTTTATCACGGCCTCGAGGATGGGCAATTCTGGGGGGCATAAATAGGCCACAGTCCGGCCGACCAAACGACGCAACAGACTCACCCTCTTGTGCGACCGGAGCAGTCATCTCGACAACAAGCACAGCGAATCACCAGATATGATCACAAAAGGCAAGGTCGGATTATTCCCACGGGTTAACTAGCATCTAATTTAAAAATCGCGATTTCAGTTCCAACCTCGACCACTTTCGCTCGCTCTCCCCTGACACCATCACCATCACCATCCAAACCTCATCCTACGAACACAATGGAAAAGATCAAAGAGGTGTGCCCTCCCTCATTCCTTCTCCTCTTGCTCATCCTCCCGATTAGAAAATGAACTCGATCCGTGCCGAGGCAGACAATGCCATCGCACGCGCTGAAGCAGCAGAAGCCAAGAACAAGGCGTACGAGCAGCAGCTCCTGGAGAAAGAGCAGACCATTACCTCCCTCAATGTGCAGCTTGCACGTCTCGACGGCGAACTCGTGACCGCTGAAGCCAGTCTTGCAACGGCAAAGACTGCCCAAGCAGATGGAGAGCAGTCAAAGAGCACAAACGACGCCCTCGCACGAAAGGTTGTCCTCTTGGAGGAGGAACTTGACGCGGCAGAGAAGAACGTCAAGGAGACGACCGAGAAGTGCGTCGCGTCCGACGCCGATCATCACGAGATCTCGCTGATCGCCTTTCTAGGCTGCGCCAAGTCGATGTCAAGGCTGAGCACTTTGAGCGCCAGGTACAGCGCGCGGAGCAAGAGCGTGACCAGTGGGAGCAAAAGTATGAGGTAATAGTGGCTCGTGCAATGCTGATTTCATGGTATCGCATCTCATGTTTTCTTTCTAGGACATGCATACCAAATACAAGAACTCGCAAGCTGAACTGGATAATCTCACCAAGGAGATGGAGGGCATCTGAATCATGGTCATCTCTCGTCCTCGTATCGCGTCTCTTTATCCCACAACTTACAATTTGGTCATCTCTTAGCTTGTACCATCCGTTTAACTCTCTTTAATTTACCGTCATGAAATCTTAATCATCGGACCATTGGAAATCCAGCCATCATATCTCAGCGAGTGGCACATCTCTTCCAATACATGCAGCATCTCTACAACGAGTACACGAGTACATGGAAGAACAATGGAAGCGAAGCACCATGAGGTTGTCACTACTCCTGGAAATTCAGTGAGACAGAGTTGACACAGTGGCGTTCATCAGCTGCCATAGCTCCTCGATCAGTGGGCTAATACAAAGAGATGACACGACGTACTGGGGGTAGAGAACCCTTCGCCTTTGAAAACATGCCCCAGGTGCCCCCCACAGGCGGTACAGGTAATCTCTGTTCTGATCGTGCCAAAGCTTCGATCCTCGTGCCGACTTACAGCGCCGGGAATGGCTGCAATCCACGATCAGCGAACAGCGACGACCAATGTGCGGTAAACATTACCATCGAAGAAAGCTGGCCATCCACAACCACTCTTGAACTTGGTGTTGCTCGTGTAGAGTGGTGTCCCACAGCCAGCACAGGCGTACATGCCCTTGCCTTTGTGGTTCTCGTATTCACCACTCCCTGCAGGTTCTGTCCCTTTCTGACGCAGTATCCTGAACTGAGGAGGATTGTCAGAAATTACGTGTGTGCCCTACACCAATGAACTTGTAATGCGTACCTGCTCGGGAGAGAGGATGGCACGCCATTCAGACTCGGATTTGGCCTTTGATTCTGGCATCACTGATTCTGGCGTCATATTTGACTCGACCGCCTCTGATTCGGCCGGTCTTGAGGATCGGTTAAACAGACGTTGAAGCATGGTGGGCGGGTGACTTCTGGGAGAGCTGCGTACGAGTAGATGTCGAGGAAAGGTCGCCAGTGCACGGGTTGATCTGCCAACGAGTCTAATATACTGGTTGACTCGCACGTGACCTTACGCACCTAACAGTCAGCAGATTGGTCATTGGCAAGGGGAGAAGCATCAAAAGCTGATGATCAAGGTATCGTACACGCATCGCTTTCCGCACTGCGAAATTTTGATAGACAAAGTTACTCCTGCCTGATAAGGTGATTATGTTCTCAACACGTACTCCGTGAATGAAGGAAGCTACGCGTAGTGACTGCTTACCGGTTCGCCGACTTTCCTTTAGGGAGTGGTCCGTGGACATTGATTTCAGTCAACACTGCCTGATTGATGCATTGGGAGTAGCGCCGGGCATGAACTAGGCGATACCTGCCCAGGCTGTCAGAGTTGCGCAGTTTTTTCTGTCCAAAAGAGCACATGAACCGCAATCTTGGAGTAAAAACGTATGATTACCAGACTTGTTACCAGACAACGGTTCGTAACAGTCTATTGTCGCAAACTAGTACAGCTCCTATCTGTGTTTGAATACACGCTTGCTGAGCTGTCTTGTAGTACAAGAGCGACATTCACGTAGTTAAGCCCACCATAGCGACGGAAGATAATTCAACTACGTCTACTTGCCGCTCACGAATTAACGAGACCTCCGTCGGCCCATCTTCTTCCGAGTTTCCAACACATCTTCAACTCCCGTCTACTTTGGCACATGAGTATGTCAATATAGGCGTTGAAGGGAACGCCACCACACAACGTGCGATGTTGAACAGATAGTTCGTCGGCGGCCATCCGCTTTCCTACCTTGGGGGCCCTGCTCCATGGGTAACCCATTTTGATATCTGCATCGAAGCCACGTATACTTGGTACAGGCGATACAGAGGGGGAGGTAGGTTTGGGTCCGGATGCTGGCGGTGGCAGCTCTCGGGAAGGTGGAGCAGTCGCTGCGGGGGTATTGATGACGAGGACAGGCTGAAGAGGTTTCTCTGTACTTTTCTTGGCGACTAGTCGGTTGATGTATTCACCACCATCGACAGCTGTTGTGCCGAGTCCTGGCTGAGTGCTTTGTGAGGCTGCACGCAGGTTCGGAGAAGGAGGAGGCGTGCATTGTCGTCTACATACTTGGTGCTATGGGGGTAGCCCTCAGGAACAGAAGTGGGACAAAGCCGAATTGCTATAAGTATTGTGTTTGTGCGCTGCAAGGGGTGCCTCCTAATACGGCGGCACCGAGAGTGAGCCTATCCCGGGAACTGAGGCATGTTATAAGCGTTACGATGAAATCTTGAGTTGCTCACCAACCTAAGGCCATGATTTGCCTCTCGAAACCATCCCTAGCGACGATAAGAGGGCAAGCGGTTTCCGTTTGCTAAATTGAGACCAAGAGCAATGTTCGTGGTTGCGAGAGGTGCATCTGGATTGCGCACAAGGTGATCGTTTCATTAACTTCTAATCTTCAATGTTGATTTCGTTAGAACGGAGGGCCATGTCTCGGCCTGCCTGTTCTGTAGTCACGAATGAGCATAACAGCAGAGTATTATACAAATCCACGCACGGATCAAGGTCCCGAATCATGATAATCTCATCACTATTGCTCGCCAACCATCGTCCAGATGTACCCATCGGACTGGTCCCGTGTGCATACAGGGTGTGCAGAGACATTTCGGCGATTGGAGCTTTCGGAAGCGAGGTTGGAGATGAGTTTGGTACTTCGTACTTGGTATCAAGTCCTGTTGCTATGCGTGAGCCGTCCGGATGGACATGGAGAAGATGGAAAAACCGTCTCGTGTCTTTAGCACTGTCTAGTAGCGATGTGAGTAAAATGTTACGCGGACAAAGGGACGTTCGACATCGACTTGCCTCCGACATACGAGTCGGAGTTTGAAATCGCCAACGACGACATTCCCCTCTGCCGACGACTCCTACTAACCTCCAATCCCTCGACGCTTGAGCATAGACACAGTGCCGCACCCAATATGTCAGTTTCCTGCATTTTGGTACTGATTCACACTGATGATGTTTACGAATATCTTCCGATACTGCCTTCCCTACCTCCATGTATTTGGATCAGCGCACCATGGATTACGAAGTCACACCATTACCCTTTGAAGCCACTGCAGAGATACGTGAGGATGCTGAGATTCTCAAGGCATACGAGGTTGCTGTGCGCTTTGAGGTTGGCGCTGCGTCTGATGAGCATAAAACCTTTGCTCGCGTTCTCGGATATTTCTTTCGTGAATTGCCGTCACAAATGGCTCGTCAAGGCCTGGCGAAACAAATATTGCGATGCGGGGAGGATCCACAGAAATTGGCAGAACGTGGCAAAATGTTTGTTGACTATCATATTGGTCTATGTACGTTCCATGAATTTTGTGGGCTTTTCACCGATCTGTTGTTTGAGTCAGTCAGGCAAGATAAACGATGTTCTACTCCCCAATCATCTCCTAGCCGAACTTTCACTCAGATCAAGGAGTCAGTAATGTCCCAGGCGGTCGAGTCTCCTTCAAGCAGCAGCATCAAACAAGATGTAAGCACCTTTGTCGATTTCGCTGGTTGTTCTAATAGTCTACAAGGCATTGCGTCGTGATGGATACCGTTGCATTGCAAGTGGTAACATTGACTATGGATCAGCACGGGCAAATCCCTCATTGAGAGAGCTTGAGGGGGCTATGGAGCCAACACAAGCTGCTCATATTTTTCCACAATCCCTCAATAGGCATATCAAGAAACATGGCAATCAAGAACTAGCAGGACAGAAGGTGAGTATTCTCATCTCTTTTTTATATATTTTATTTTATTTTACAACAGCTTTTTATAGCTTGATTACCTTGGCAGTGTTTTTGCCATTCTAGATATGTTTGGGCACTCAGCCTTGAGTGAAGAACTTAGGGGTCAAGGAATCCATCACCTTGAAAATGTCCTTACATTGTGTGAAGGACTTCACACTTAATGTTATGGTTTGAACCTATAGCAAGTGATTTATTTTTTGTATGACATTCCTACTTACCTTGGTTAAAGGAGGGCCAACCAGATACCTACAAGGTTTGTGTAGATTCACAAAGATTCAGGCAACCTGGACTACGAGAAGTTGTTACCCTAACCTCCAGTGATCCAGAAAACCTTCCACTCCCCTCTGCAGAATATCTGGCTATCCATGCATGCTGTGCACGAGTTGCACATCTCTCTGGAGCAGCTGAATATCTTGATAGGATCTATAGAGACAGAGATGAGATCAGGGTTCTTGCTGAAGATGGATCCTCAGCCAACTTACTTGAATATTTACTTCTTCCTCTAGGCCAGGCAACTCTCACTATGCCACAGGTACAGCCTATGAGTAAACTGATTTCTACTTGAACTTTATGTTATAATTCATGGTCAGAAAATTCTTATATCCAGTATATCAGTTCATGCCTGCAATGTTTCCAAAGCTTTCTTGACATTTGATTCAGACATCAATCCTCACTTCAAAACTCTCACTTAATATGCACTTCCTTGTCATACATGCAGTATCAATATATCAATGAATGTGTGCCTGATACAAATCTGTTCATACATGTCTATCTACACCTGTAGCTGGATGTTTCCAGCTCCTGGTAGTACTGCAGAAGTGTGGCAGCCTCTATTCATCAGCACCTCCTCAGGGCCAACAATCCAGTAGGGCCACTCAGCTGCAGACCACACAGAGCACAGTGCATTAAAAAAACCTGAACACATACCAATTTTCTTCTATTCCTGCAGTGAGGGTCACACCCAGTGCACTCCAGAGGACACCAAGGACATCTTTATATTCATGGAGGGGAAAACATATTTGGTCACCCCACAGATGTTCAGTACACCACCTATAGTACAGTACTCCGCAAGTTAGCCACGGGAAAGGGGAACTCAGTCCCTTGTATAATTGTTGCACTGTGCTACTGGCTTGCCACAATCCCCAAAAATATGTTCCCAGCTGCCTTGCAAGACATCTTGGCTGTCTATGATTTTGTGATCAGCCAAGGGTACAAGGCAGCCAACATCACCATTGCAGGCAACAGTGCAGGTGGTAACCATGGTGAGCACTCTAACCCCTTACCAACATGCAGAACTGATAGGGCCTTGCGCAGCAGTGGTGTTGACACACCTTGCTTTGCAATCCAATTGGCCCTCACCTGTGGGTGTCATTGCTTTCGCACCTGCCTCCATTCAGTCATATGACAACCTCAGTGAGCATGCCAAGGCACAAGCCGACAATGACCTCCGCCCATTATCCAGGTACCAGTGTACATTGTCCACCTACATCAGCAACACAGGTTTTGCGCCCACCGCATCAGCAAACCTACAATTTTTCTGAGTTATCAAAATCAATGACCTGTCTGAGTTGTCTGACATGACTGACAGCATGTTACCAGTGCTATCATTCATAAGTAATTCATCACTATCAGCATTCTCAGAGCCATCAACATATCAGCTTGTCAATTAACCAGTGATATCAGTCCAATCAGTCCAGTTAGTCAGTCAATTGATTATCTGGTCAGTCTTGTCAGTCTTGTCATCCCATCAGTCAGTCAGTCAGTCAGTCAGTCAGTCAGTCATGTCAGTCTATCAGTCAGTCAGGTTATCAATTAATCAGCCAAGTCAGCCTATCAGCCCATTAGCTAACCAGTTAGTCATTTCTGTCAGTCATATGTATCAGTTGGTCAGTTGGTCAGTTGTGTCAATTTGTCAGCTAGGTAGTTGGTTAGTCAACCAGTCCATTCAATATATTAGCCTATTAGCTTGTCAGTAAATCAGTTCAGTTAGTCAGGTCAATCTATCATTGATTAGTCCATTCAGGCCTGTCAGTTTTGTCATTGATATCAATCACCCAGAAAAAATGTAGGTTTGCTGATGTGACCTGCTGATTTCAGGGTCTTTTATTGCCTTTACAGTATCATGGCCAAGGGGACATTGATCCTAGCTGGCACAGGTGACCAGCTGATCGATGGATCCAGAGAGTTGAAGAAGCGTTTGGCAGCATTGAAGCGGCCGGTTGAATTGGTGGAGTATGATGAATGCCCACATTTGTGGTGGTTGGGAATGTCTATTTTTACAGAGGAAATTCGAGATGTGGTGCAGAGAGTTGCACAGTTTGTCCTTGGATACTAGGTGAGGTTAATGGGTGTGTATGGATCGAACAAACACTGGTTCAATCTGCATGTATCGACTGTGTTACTTGTTGTCTGAAGACAGTACTTGGGTAGATGTTCAACATCACAAAACTTGCAGAAAGTAGACATGCAAAGATATGTTCAGATCTGCTTATATCATCTTCCATACTCCTGATCTACTATGTCATTTCTGCTGAGGTATGTCTAACCAGTGCTATGATCATTTTTTCTGACACGAAGCCCATATTCAGACACTATATGATGAGCCAGATATGCAACTTGAAATCAGACATTAGCTTGCTGTAAGATATAACAATGCATTGTATTTGCTACAGCTGGTATACAGACATTGTATGAACTGTCCATGTCTACAATAATGCCAGGTCCATCGTCACAGGAGAAGGATCAGAACCAGGAATGGGGAGGGACTTGAAGCTTGAACTGCAAGTGGGTGATTGCAACAAAAAAGCAAAGCAGGGGTGAACAAATGCAGTGGAGCAAGACACAGGGACTGGTGGTGCAGTAGAGGTCAATAGCTTGGAACCACAAGCAAGAAAGAACTTGAACCAGCAGCAAGAAAGCAAAGCAGGGGCAAACAAATGCAGCAGAGCAAGGCCTAGAGATAGTAAGCCTGCAATGTAGATGATTTCAAAGACTAGTACTACCTATCACTTGTGAGTTTTTTGCCTCTTTGGTGCCTTCCTCAGAAGTTCCTCTGCTTCTTGGCCACCAGAGCAGTGGGGGCTTCTTCATCTGAGGAGGATTGCACCTTGCATTTCCCTTTACCTTGGAGAAGAGTAGGAGCAAGCTTAACTCACTCTTCACCTGTAGTAAGCATACTCAGTGGCATTTCCAAAGAGAGCAGTACAAACAGCCCATACCTTTACCTTTGTCTCAGGCCCTACAAGCAATGGCCTGAGACCCGATCATGGATGGGAGGTGAGATGATGTCCTTTGCTGGGTTTGTGGGAACATAATGGCCAATTCACTCCTTGAGTCTTGCACAGTCATTGGATTGTACACTTGTTATAACCCACTTCATCTGTGAGTGTCGAGTTAGATGCAAAATGGTGCATATATGGATACACATACCCCACTCAGGACATGTCGAAGCTCATCCCACTTCTTGGGATTGTTGATGAGCTCTTTCAATGCAGAAGTCAAGTTGATAAGGCATGCTGGTAGCAATCTCATTGTTTAGGTGAGCTAAAAAGCAGTTTAAACCTCAGAATGTTGTATATATGCGCATACATTCAACTTACATTACTTGAAGGAGCGCCTCCTGTCCCCTACATTCAGCCTCAGATTCCTCAAGCTTGCCATTCTTCACTGCTTCTTCTTCTTTAAGGAGGAGGATGTAGTTGACAACCTTGTGGGGGTTGCAGAAAAGGTCAACATATTGGGCAACGGCACGAGTGGCAACTGCATATTCTTTCTCTACTGATTGTGGGTTGGCCTTAGGCTTGCTGTCAGAGTCCGAGGCATCCAAGTCATCCTCAGCATGTGGAGCTCTTGTGGAACTCCTGCAATAATGAATCAGTAAGATAAAGTAGACTATAGATCTACTTACTTGTGAGATTTATTCTTCTGAGTCTTCCAAAAGCTTGCCTTTGGGTGCTTGTTTCACTTCACAGTCTGCTGATGCTTTGACGACTCAGATTCAGATGCTTCAGTTGTTGATGAGTTGG
>JBBPJP010000108.1:0-56937 GCA_038088775.1 Boletus barrowsii | reverse complement strand
TAGATAGATAGTTAGTCAACCAGTCCATTCAATAAATTAGCTTATCAGCTTGTCAGTAAATCAGGTCAGTCAGTCAGGTCAATCTATCATTGATTAGGCCATTTAGGCCTGTCAGTCTTGTCATTGACTTAAATGACCCAGAAAAAATGTAGGTTTGCTGATGCATGCATTTTTATAGAGAGTCAGGGGACCAGATGGAGGTACAACAGGCAATGAGCAATGCTGCTGAGAGTAATTGGAAGTGCAAGGTGTATTCCATACAAATATCAGACCTAAAGACTATCACCAACCTCCTCCTCCTCATCAGATGAGAAAGCATCAACCCAAGCGACCTGTGTGGCCTCAATCTTGTCAACAAATGTATCCGGGTCATCAGCCTCGTAGATATCAAGAACACTTAGATGTTCTAGTTCTAGACAACTTGACAGTGAGCCCAAACAGACAGACGCTATGCTGAGAATGACTTACGACCAAGTCCATTTGCCACACCACCCATGTATCCACCAACTTCATGAAGGTCTGCTCTAGCTACAAGAATGGCAGGGTCCGAGTCCTCGGCGATACCTTCTATCCCTCCAAGAACATCTGCAATATCTTCATATCGACGCATGAGATCAAGGATCTTGAGATAGACCGCCCATGCGGACATACGTCCAATTTGAGGACGACCTAGTAAGTGGCCATAACACTGTTCAACATAATGGTTGAGCGGAGCAGGTGCGAGATCAAAGACGGTGCGGTTGCCATTGATGCACAAGCGTCGAACCTCGTTGATGGTTGCTCCGGGTACCGTGACCTACCAGTTCAGGGCAATATGAGCTTAGCGCATGGTATGAACATTGTTGAATGAGCGAACCTTGGAATCTAGTGCTCCATATTCTTCTGGATTCTCGCATATGAACTCTGGGACACCGTGGGGTAAGACCTTATTCCGGTCACGCTACTTTCGTGCGTTGTTGGTACGATCTCGATAGGCATCCAGCTCACTTTGAAGCCATGGAATAAAAACCCAGCGGAAAACCATGCTAGGGAAGCCGACACCATCACCATTCATTCAATGCCAGTGTATCAGAGGAGGGCGATGTGCTTACAGCTGTAGCGTATTGTCAGGATCGCACCACCCTTCAGTCACACCGTGGTCAAGAATCCCTTCGAAGCCAGGTGCAAAGCGTCGACGAAGCTGTGACCACGCAATTTCCGGGACGATGTTCTTTTTCGTACGCATCCACCTGTGCTGGACAAAGCCTTGCAAGGTTGGGTCTTGCATTTGGCGTAGGAAGGTTTGTGCGTTGGCGATACCGAAGATTTCGGTCCCTGGGTCGCTTTGAGTCACCTTGGGAATGACTCCAGTGGACGAGGTATCAGGATGGGAAAGACTCGGGCGTGCAAGGTAGTAAAATAGACTTACAACCAAATTTTTCCACAACTTCCAGGTAGCACGAGGGTATGAGCTGAGAATTGCAATTGGAATGCCAGATTTTCACCTGAAGGATTCAGCCAGAGAATGGCTCGACTCCGGTGTGCAAGGCAAGGCCATGCCGCAACCACTTGTCGCGTTGGTCGACCACCCATATGCCATTGACACCGGCAGCCCAAAGCGATGCCAACATAAACGATTATCCTTGCGCTGCCGAAGTAATTCAGGCGGTTCATATGATGCAAAGTAA
The DNA here is from genome assembly GCA_038088775.1 of Boletus barrowsii. NCBI lineage: Eukaryota > Fungi > Basidiomycota > Agaricomycetes > Boletales > Boletaceae > Boletus > Boletus barrowsii. The sequence goes on along the minus strand of JBBPJP010000108.1, from coordinate 55,270 downwards.
CTCTGCATAGTGTTTCTACGAAAGTAAGTCGTCAAAAAATATCATACGTTAATGAGTTTGGCAGTAACTTACCGCGACACCACCACGTCGTGCTCATGAAACATCAGGCTGACCATTTCACGCACCCCTCCATTGGGGTATATCTCACGCAGTTCTGTCACTGTCGGGGGTATGGGCTTGCTGGTGAGTACGGTACAGGCCCAGGCCCTTGCGTATCTCTGTAAACTTTGTTAGGCTAGGGACGTGTCTGATGAGTTGTGATGGAGGTGAAAGAGGTGATACTCACCGGGATTCGTTGCAGCACCCTCTGGAATAATAAGCTTGTTGTTGGGTATTTTCCTCGAAGCAGCTGGGCTATCTTTTCGTTGATCGGCGAGCCCTTTACTTGATTCATGTTTTAACACTAATCCGCTTTGTCCCAGCATGGAAAACCACTGGATGGACAGCCATCCTGTCCTCTGGTGGTCACGGAGTGCCATTTCGACGACGCCCTCGCGTTCGAAAGCTGGGCTATCTTTTCATCAACCGGTGAGCCCTCTACCTGTTTCATGTTTTAACACTGACCCGCTTTGTCCTAGCATGGAAAACCATTGGATGGACAGTCATCCTGTCCTCTGGCGGTCGTGGTGCGCCATTTCGATGACGCCCTGCTCTCTGATTTAAAGGTGAGTCGCTCTTGATGGACCCTTAGCATTGCTTATCGACCCGTCTTCAGTTTCTCACATCACTGCCGCTTGCCACCCAGTTCACAGGGCGTTTATGCCGCCGAGGACACGTTCTGTCAGCGCAGCCGATGTCAGGCAAAAATTTCAAGAGGCGAGCCTCGTCACTATGTTCGCTCGATAAGCGATCCCAGTCGGGGCAAGTATTATTGTAGCGCTTGCTTTCAGCAGGTTCAACAGTCGCCTTCAACCGTCACTTGGTCAGATGCGCCAAATCCCGAAAGTATTCGTCGCTCAGTCAGTGCTGCGCAGTCGCGAAGTAAGCAGCAGTGCTGGTATATGCGCATCAGCTAACCGTCTACTATAGGCACTGTGAATCCACCCCCAGTGGTGGCAATGGGTCACTCCGTGCCTTCTCCATCGTTCCATCGCTCAGTCAGTGCAACGCAGTTACAAGGTATGTAACAGCGATGATACACATGCGTCTGCTAACCGTCCACTTTAGGCACAGGGTATTTGCCACCAGCAGTAGCAACGAGCCGCTCTATGCCTCCCCCACCGTTACCACCATCACACCCTGCATCTGTTTTGATGCCGGGTGGTCCAGATGTTCATGTTCCATCTGCTTGGAACGTTCTAAGGCTCCGGGTGTTATCTACTCCCACGTTGCTTCCACCTCGTTTGATTGGGTACGGACCCCAACATGCATACTACGAAGCGACCCGTCAACATTGGGCTAACCGTGCCCGAGCACCACCTGCCGAGACATTTTCTCTCCAAGTCTCTGCAGTGTATGAATGCGGCGGCAATAAGAAAGGTAGCATTCGAGGTAATATGGTTGGTGTAAGCATTTAGTATTATCTCGTCACCCATTCTGACTAACTGGCGATGGACAGAGCATCTGTGAGGGCCTTAAAGGCATTGACGCACTCAGCACCGCTCCTGATCCTGTGGCCACTGCTCTTAATACTATTGTTCCGCGCATCCAAGCATATTGCCCTGATTTTCCCTGGCGGGTTGACGAGTTCACCGTTCGGGATGCCAAATGGGTGGACCTTTCTCGAGTTTCACCCACGCAGTCCTATTTTTACGAGGATTGCCTTCAGCAGAGTAGTCGAAAGGTGTCGAAGGGGAGTACGGTATTCAAGAAGGACAAATGGTTTGCATTATTCGTCGCCATCCCTGAAGCCCAATGGGAAGAGTTTGAAAACTTCAGAGACAAACTCAACCCCCCGCGGGCCCCCTCCCCACAGTGGCGAGTCAGGCATCGTCGAAGCCTTCAATCTGAAGCTAGTACCTCCACTACTCGCCAGCCCAATCCGTCTACTTCAATAACCACTAGGACCCATCGCCATCAGCGCACCGTAACAACATCTAGTTCAATAGATCAGTCTAAGCAGCAACACAATCCAGTCCTGGGGCCGCTATCCACGAGAACTTCCACACCCACCGGTGCAGATGGTGTAAGTACCCTTTTTACACGTATTCATCTAATTTACTGACAACAACTATTTTCAGCAGAACCACTCACTGAAGCGCTATCACGAGAAATCTGACAGCACTTCAAGCAAGTCAGACAGTACACCGTACTCCCCACCACCAAAGAAGCACGTTACCGCAGCGCCGTTCACGTCCATTGACCCAGATGAGCTTCGAGACGCTCTCATGTCCATTGTCAGGTGGCTCAGCCAATTTTGACGTAAAAAAGGGTAAGGATTGTAAATCCAACACCGACCTACATTCATGCTCCACAGATTGGAAGCACAAATACGAGCAGGTCGAATTCTTCCCCATCCCAACGTGCTCACTTGACATGTTGCGCACACGGCCAAGGTTCACATTTTCCCGTGATGACGATATGCCAGGATCGGGTGCGAGCTCTGGCAATGACACGGACAACAACGTGGAAGCATATAGTGGGGTCCTTCAAGTTAACGTTGGATCAAAAAATTGCTTGGTCTCGGTGCATTCAAGAGTTCCCAGAGGGCACAGCTTACCGTCTATCCGTTGCGGGAGAAAGGGATTGGGTCTCAAGCAAACCACGAGGTTGTCGTCAAGCTACCGTACATTCGTCAACCTGATCGAGAGCCCCAGCTACCCTTAATCCGCCCAGCATTTGGTGACGCATCAGCGCTTGTCTATCGTGAAGCAAACGTCTTCTACTGGGCCAAGGCGCTGCTCAAGCACACATACGACTACATTGACAGCTGTATTTCTGTTGCCCCCGGTCCTCCTCCATTTCAAATTCCTCGCCTCCGCTTTGTCGATGCTGGTGTCCTGCCGGCGTATTCCGAGGACGTAACTTCACTAGTGAAGGGCAGGACTGTCAGTGCCATGTACTTGGCAGAAGAACTGATTCCTATATGTGCTGGCGAGGCCTTTGTCAAGTATACCCCCAATGATAAAGCCGAACCTAACATATTTTTCGACATGGAACTGGATGGAGTCGCAGAGTTCCTGGCGTTTACGCAACATGCTCAATACATTACAACGAACAAGCTCACATACATCTCCGATTATCAGGGTGGGTTCTTACTGTGCGGCAGTGGTAATGCAGTGACCGCTGTCTACTTCTGCAGGCCACGGATCTCTTTTAACCGATCCCCAGATACTCACGAACCCATACGTATGGTATTTTATACATAGGCTCACTCTGACCGCCCACGACAGGGAACTGGGCAAGGGTACGTTTGGCAGAGGCAATCTTCGGTCGGCACTGGTTAACTTTGAGGACGAGCATGCTTGCAATGAATTTTGCAAGTGGCCAGGTTTTGGGCTAAGTGAATTTGGTTTCTCTGATGACGAGTCAGATGCAGATGTTCAGACTGGGTCATAAATCCTTACTACACTTGGACAATTTGCTTGCGCACTTGGTGCGGTGCACTATGTACTACGACTACGGACGTTGGCTCAGAGAATTTTTATAAGCGATGGCTGGAGTCCGTGCTTTGGATATTGCTAAATGGAGGTTGACGTCGGCGCATGGCGTAGGAAAAGTGAGCGCGGTTGTTAGGCTTTCCATAGTCTGGAGGGTTTGCGACGCGGACCCTGGTGTTCTGCCTTGAATCCTTCCTTAACCCACCTTCTCGGCCCTCAATCAACCGGCCTTGCAGCCCCCTCTACGTGCTCAAGAAAGAGAGGCAGCTACCTTGTCAAACGCCAATCATGCCACAGTGGCCTCTCACGCGTGCAATCCTTGACGTCTACTTTGACGAAGTCGTCCCACTTGAAAGATACTTGTAAGAAATCCTCAAACCACCCTGCCACAGGGCCGACTCTCCCCACACAGGGGTGCCTCTTATCCTTTCAGACAATGAACTGCAGGCATATTGCGACTTGTTGAAGACATCCTACGTTGGACTCAGATCGGATGCATCGCTGCGTCCATCCTTTGTGGCGACGCCGCCATTGATGTATATGCGGGGTGTGAGTTCGCTCGCATACGTCGTACCATAACCAGGGCAGTGAGAGTGTCCAATTAGGTTATACAGAAAGCTCACGAGCAACTATTCCTGGCCTCAAGGGAGAGACCCAATAACATTATCACTATGGGGTACCAGCGTGTAAGTTGCTCCACGTTTTCTTTTCCAGCATTTCATAGCCTCGGGCATAGGTTTCCAATAATGAACACCGTGCGCCATCCTCCGGGATATATAACTGGTTCATCAACACAGTCATTACGGCGTTGCACGGACCGGAGTGGGAACTCATGTTGCAGAGGTAATGGCTTTGAACCAAATGCTAAACAGAGATTGAGTGCTCCTCAGAATTGGTGCCGACGCAATGCTGTACCTCATTTCGAAGACGCCATTATTCATATCCCTGCCCAACGAATGCCTGTGTCAACTCACGGGAGAACCACTAACGTTTGCATCACTCCCGCTGGGGGGTGGGTTTCTTGATGGACCGCTCCATCGAGTCCAAAAGAGAAAAAGAGAAACTTCGCAGCAGCTGCAACCCCGGAAACGCCCTCGATTGATCGGGGTGGCAATGAATTCCCATGAAGAGTGGTCTGCCAGACCCCTAACGAAAGGACTCTTGAGCCAACCCATCCAGAGGTGAATTAGTGCAATGCAAATTCCAGTTACTTCTCTTACTCACAGCGAAAAGATATAGTGCAGCAAATATTAGCTTTGTACGAACACACATATTCTATGCTAGACCTTCCCGAGATCCCAATGCCTTTCGGATCATTGTCGGGTTGCCCTATCATCGTGAGTGTTCCATTTTCGTTGGATAGTTCACTCCCAATGCCCTATAGATGTTTTAAATCGCTTGCGTCCCTCGTATTTCAAGAGCCACCCAGTTGATCCCGCCACATATAAGGATCCTAACCCTCGTTCCCTTGCAAGAGACGCGCGTCACCTCAGTAAATACATCTTCCCTTCACAGTATGGCCTATCAAGCGTCTTCATACCCACGACAAGCAGGGAAGATTATTCTGACAGGGAGCAAGAAATCAAGGTGGGAGTTTCTCATGCATTCTGGCATGGGTTTAACCGGTAGTCTAGGACCTGGGTAGGTGCAAGACTCCTAAGCGCCTTAAAGAAGCTCTGTCGTTAGTTGAAAAGATGATCTGGAGGCATGGCAAATGTGGCTACAAACCATTATGTGACAAAGTCTGCCCCTCCAAGGTAGATTTCTGAGTATCCAGCAGTTTCAATGACGTACTCATCAACTTCCCATAGATTGCAGCCACCAACAACCAGTCAATGGATAGTAGCATCATCCTGGTGCGTATAAATTTTGTTTGACAGAAAAATGGACTCTGATAGCAGCAGGAAATGGTTTCCGAGCACTCTGTCCGACTGGACACTCAACCTACAAGATGCAGCGGCAATATCTCCATAGATTCAAATGGAAATTTTATGCATAAACCTTGGTTTATCAAGTTCGCATGTAGCTGCATTGAAGTATGCACGGGGTGGCTCTCTTCAAAGCATTGAAAGCTCACCGTCCCTGTAGGTTTTCCGCTATGTGAGGCTTGTGACGAAGATCGTCATCCCAAAGCAGTTCTGAGGGTCTCGAAGAAATTTCAAAGTGGTGCAAAGCTGTGCGTATTCTACTACCTCCCGTACCAATGATGTACAATGCACTGCAGATGTCAAGGGATTCATTTTGGCTCGGCGATTTGAAACAGTACCACTGCATCACCCTTCAAGGAATCAGCACCACTGATTGTGACTGGCTTGTGCTCTCGGGAGTACCAGGGTGTTATCACGGACGAGTACCTGTGACAGACTCTCTGAAGCGCCAAGAGTTGCTGCAAGAGTTCTTATTTTGGTATTTTGATTCTTTTGTCATTCCGTTGATTAAGGTGTGTGAGCACTTGAGGCTTCAACAGAGATGTTTCCCAATTGCATTTCTGCAGACAACGTTCTACGTAACCGATTCCTCTGCAGTTCGTAACCGAGTCCTATATTTCAGACAATACGATTGGGAGATCCTATGCGCTCCCCTGATAGATCAGCTCACCCAGAAGACGTTTAAGGAAATAGAGAAGGTTGTTGAGTTGATTTGACGCACTCTGCTATATGCTGACAATTTTTCGGTAGCAAGAGGCAGAAGAAATTCTTCGACAACGTAGACTTGGGTTCTCGTTTGTTCGCCTCCTTCCCAAGGAAATGGGTGTCCGGCCAATCATCAATTTGAGGTGTAGGATGCCTGAAAACAAGGTGAGACATGAAGGAGTCCTGGTCAGTGTGCGAGACCAACCATGACACCTGGTGGTCTTTGAACCTTGGCCAGGCACAGTCCATCAATCAGATTCTTCAAACAACTTTTCAGATATTGGCTTATGAGAAGGTACGTATTGCGTCAAAGTAGCTAAGAAATTCATTCAGCATTTTTGTCCACAGCAGCATCAACCAGACCTACTTGGGGCCTCTGCGTTTGGACCAAACAAAATATATGCGCGCCTGAAGGCATACAAGGCAAGGTTATTGCAAGACAATCCTTCGGGAACACTGTGAGTGAATTATTCAGAACGCAATGCTTGGATTGAGAGAAGCAGGCCCAGGCTATACTTTGTGAAGGTTGGCGTCCAGGCTTGTTTCGACACCATTGAACAATCCACTCTGTTGAGGATCCTGAAGGAGCTTATATCTGAGGTAGCTCATCAAGCTATGTGGTTGTTCCTGTGACTCACAATGCCCTCAGGACAGATATCTCATTCAGAAATATGGGCAGATCACTGCAGCTGCTGGCAAGATTAAATGGACCTATGTTAAGAAGGCATATCCAGAAGGTGTGCTCCAAGCTTCGCAATGCTGGTTGCTTTAACAACGCGAATGCTTTTATAGATGAGCACCCTGACTTTGTGGCTTATGCCTGTGACTTGGCGAACGTGTTGCGTCATGCAATTTTTGTTGATCAGGCATCTACCATCACGTTTCACTCATTATGAATGCACATTAATGAGAATGTTGTTAAGGTGAACCCAAAAAGTTTGCAGTTGATTCATTTCTAAGCAACGGACACCATAGATCGGCCAGTGATATTATCGCCAGGTGGTTGGAATTCCTCAAGGATCCGTGCTATCCGTGCTGTTGTGCTCGTATTGCTACGGAGGTTTGGAGAGCAGAAAATTGGGTGAATTTGGTTCATTGTGCGACCCACAAAACGTAAGTTGCAGCCGCTTCACTCACTCCTTTAATCCATTTGTCTAACCAGCCATTCAGCTGCTCCTCAGATTGGTTGACGGTTACATCTTTGTCACTACCTCCCTGCAAAAGGCAAAATCCTTTTTAGACATGATGATTGCAGGTCACCCAGAGTATGGGATTACGATATCGCAAGAGAAGACGTTGACAAACTTTGATTATGACGCGCAAATCACGAATGCCATCCCTCCTGGACAGAAATGTACATCACTCAGGATATTGTCAAAAAGGGTACTAACCGGTGCTGCCTTCAGTTTTCCCTTGGTGCGGTCTATTAATTAATGTGATGGACCTTTCCATTCTCGTGGACTACATGCGGTACAATGGCACTGGTAGGTGTCTTTCCTGGCTTTAAACTGGACTAACAAAAACAACGGCAGCACTTAGAGATTCACTGACCGTGGATAAAGGGTGCAATCCTGGGGTCAAATTTGTTCGTAAAATGCTGCGGTTAGTCCCTATTTGCTTTCACACTGCCTATCACTGAAAAGCTTCCAAGATTGGCCAAATCAAAGAGTCACATCATTTACCATGACGCCAGCCTGAACAGTGCACACACTGTGCATTTGAACATTTACAGAGGATTCCTCATCACTGCTGCAAAAATGCATTGCTACCTTGAAAGTTGGGGCGTGAATGTTTCGAAGAAGACGAAATTTCTGCATCGTACGTGTAACTGATACTATTCTAGGAACAGTTTTAATCAATTTACAACAAGATACTATCCGCCAGATGATTCAGTACGCGTATGCTGTAATTATGCAGTGCTCGAGAAGCAAAGTTTCTCGTGCAAGTGGAGGAAAATGCGATGTTCGAAAGGCGGATGTCCTCTGGTGAGTTCTACCTGTCGTATGTCCTTGATTATCGCTCAGGTGAAGGTTAGGCTGGGCAAACATGCGTTTCACGCGGTGCTCCAGAGGTTTGAAGTTTATAACTCTTCACTGCTCAAGCCACTGGCTTTTGAACTCTCCCTTCCAAAGAATCAGCAAATTCGGCGCCGATTCAGGAGAGTTGTCAAAGAAAGCTCCCCCACCATGGTATCTGTCGGACTTTAGTAATCCGCTGCAGAGGCACTCGCTTCTTCAATATACGGCCTTGATGCGTAGTCCTTGACGCTCCATTCTGTGCAGTAGTAACCAATCCGTGCAGCAATAGTTTTGGTACACTACGCTCCCATATGTAAGCTCTGGTATGCACGTCCTGCGGTCGGCACTTGGCCAATATTTGTAGCCACATGACACTGGGTTATCAGTACAGATGCTGCTGTGTGCAATTGGGGTTCGGTTTGCGCTGCCACTGCAAACCTTGCTGTCGGATGGTCGAGCAGTTGTTGCTTTGGAGCCATTCGCTCACTGTCCAACTTGAAGCGGAGCCTCCGGCGACCAACACCAAGCCTTGCGGGTGCAGAGAACAGTGAACAGGCGGCCATGCTAACGCGTTCAGTCCCAGCTAACTCTGGATCAGGTTACATTCCTGGACACAACCCCTCCACCGTCGTGGCCAACCTCTTCAAGTTACCTTGTCACTGCCGCGACTTGTCAACCCGGTTCTCAATAATGCTCACGGGAATGCAATGCGCATTGGTGGCGTTGAACTTCTTGGGTCTCACGTTTGGTTGAATGACCGCGGCTAACCCCGCGGTCAACCAAGGGTGGGACCAACTGCGATCATGCGGTAGACGCCCGCTGCATGGGCCACTGGCAGAACGGTTGCTACGCCCTTATCGCCGCTGGTGCGAGGCTAAACCCGTGCGTAAGTCCCCTGGCGCTTCGCATGCTTCTTCCTCACGGGTGCCATTTGCAGAAGGATCAAACCTGCTCCAACCCTTCGCGGCCATTAATACCACCCTTCATCCGTGAAGCCCCAAACCAACCAAACGGCTGCGCAATGTGGGTGGTTTTGATCGTTTCTTTGCCCACTATCAAAGAAACACCCCTCGTGGAACATTCACGGCACCTCCTCTGGGCTACATTGCCTTACTCCAAGCGCCATCCGCGAGGTCGGGGTTAACACCCGTGACCTTCACGCTTCGACTTCCGTAGAGCACGTCGCATAGGAGTTCCTGCGTTTGATCTGGCACCGGAAAAAATTCACCGTGGGGGTGAGGTTAGCGTAGCAGCAACACAGGAACCGCTGCGTTTCGCCTCTGAGCCTGCACGCTGTTTACCTGGCGCTTTGAATGGACTCTGAGCAGCACTCTGCAGCACGCAACTGGGTCAGCTTCACAGATGCCTGCGCCTAGGGTGGCAGCCTTCCCTAAAACACTGCGCCCCGCATAGTTAACTAGAGCTGCAGGTTTGCACCGGTAATGAATCAGCAACTACGCCACGCACCCCTAGCTTCGTGGATGAGTCACCAACGTGAGATCAATCAAACATTACTTGGAAGTGGACCTCCGGGCGTCTGAAGACCGTATTTTCGCAAGGGTACTACGGTGAAAATCCAGTGGTCGCACGAGAGCAGTGGCCCAGCTTTCCATACCGTCGTGACAAAAACATACGCGGGGTACACGCGCTCCAAGCTTCAACGCCCAACTATGAGCGCTGCGTCCTCCACCCTCCCATCCTCAGCAGAACTGGAGAATTCGGGTCTTCTTTTCATCGGGTTTTTGGCTTCGACCGCCCTGTATGGCCTCACCTTCTTTCGCACGCCTTCAAGCTCTCGCACACCGCAATGTTCTTAACCTACGTTAACTGAAAACGACTCGACTGTACCTCCAGAAACATACGCCTACCCATCCGAGGGGTTATCCATGGACAAGGCATCCCGCGCGTATTTTTTCTGTTTTGCTTTCTCAAGCCCCTTTCTCCAGGCCACGACGCTGCGGTGCGTATCATCTGCGTCCAGTCTCTGAGTCCCTTGGTATGCTGAAAACGGCAGCGTTGGCTCTAGGCCCTCTGATTCCCTCCTCTAAACGGCCGTCTCGCTCCAATGACAAAGTCTTGGAAACATACGCCCCTCTCGCACTGTGCTGCCCCTTTATCCCTCACTTTTCAGAGCATACTGCCATCTGATCGCCGTGTTTGATGCTAATACCGACGTATTACCCCCAGCTACGTAAGCCGCTGACTCCCGCACCATGTACAGGTTGTTTACGCGTTCCCGCAGCACCTTTTGTGCGAGTTTCAGGCATTCTTGCCCTGTACTCGTATCCTCTCTGGTCTAAAGGTTTGGCACACGCCATCAGCACGTAATCCAACCCCCCAATGTACCTCTTAAACCGAGTCCCGAGTCCCAAGGCGACAAAATGTGAGCCAAATAACGGAAGACTTGCGGCGTTCAGTTCACTGCTGATGGAGGCTCGTACTTTTTTTCCAGGCTTCTTCAAGAGCAACAGAAGTTCAGCCGTTCCCTTACGCAACTGCTCCATAGTACCGCTGCATCTAGTCTAATTACGGGCACAGTCGTATTTGCTACCCGTTACGCCGAGCGCGCTACCCGGAGGTGGCGGTGTGGGACCTGCGGGTTGTCAACTTGGCTCGCTCGATTGGCGTCAGTATAGGGTTCTTTGGAGCTGGGAAACCTCCCTGAAGGACCGCTCGTAGCGATCTCCCAGGTCCCCTCCGGTATATCGCCTTACGAGAACTCAGCCCTGTCACCGGTCGGAAATGTGAGCACCTTAGGACGGCCCGCCAACGAGACGCCGCATCTGCATTTAACCAGCAATGGATCGCTTGGACCACCTGGCTCTCGCAAATGCGCTTCTACTTGGATTGACCCGCCGAGAATCCTCTCGACCGTTTAGCTATCCGAGCTATAATGCAATGTTCCCCTACGGGAGGGAGTACCTTGGAGTTTCAGACCGTCTCGTGCAAACTCCATCGGCAGATCAGGTCTATCTTGGATAGTCAGCTCTGCGGTTCTCTGTTTGGTACAGCTGGCACGCGTGCTTCTGCCAGGTCCCATGTAGCAGACTTGTTCACTAATAATTGACGCCGGGGAAAACCGAACCCGCCAAGGTGCTTGGTGTCCAGCTTGGTCGGTTCGTGTTGGTATTCTGTTGCGGCGAAGCGTTCGATTTTCAGTCAATGGGTTGCATTTTTTTTCTTGTGGGTCTGGGTCAAGCCGGAGCGTGGGGGTGCTTTGGAGTTTAGCCGACTGGAGGGGAGTATTTTGAGTGCCGTCTTGCAATAGATGCAGAGCATCCAAGAATGCTCAGTCGCTCTGGCCAAGAACTTATCCGAGACTGAGCTGAGTCTGAATACCAACAAGAACGTTGGTACGCTCACCTTATCAAGCTGTTGCCTTTCTGCCTAAGCATGGAGGTTAGGCACCTCTATCGCCGCTGACCCCAACTATGCTGGATGGTCGGCTTTGCCGCCAAACTTGACAAAGCTTTTCCAACCGTGCATCAGCCCTTTTGCCGCATTGACAACCACTCTGACCAGCCCTACAGGGTGGCAACGGTCAGGCCGATCACAAGCTCATTTCCCAAGCATGCTCTTCGCGCAAGGTTCCCTCCTTCGCGTCCAAAATTGTACCCTTCTTTCTTTAACCTTTGTGATGAACAACTATCCTCAAACGTGAACGCCTGCAGGATACCAGGTTGGGGGACGCCAATATTGCCCACGGACCCGACAGTAGACAAGTGAGTGAACGCGGTAAGGCTCCAGATGAAATATAGCGCACTTGAACTCATACGCATTAGGTCCCCGCAGCACCCTGGACCGGTTGATCGCCGAGGTGGAAGTAGCAACCGGGTCACATTTGCTGACTCTGAGGAATTAGGGCGTATGCATTGAACCCGCAAGGGGAGGGGTGGGGGGCGTACCTGATAGAGTTGCGTGCGCTTGTCCGCATATGATATGACTTCTTGACGGGTGCCGCGCCGTCTTTCATCGCAACACGGCCAACGGTTGGAACGGGTGAATGCACGCGAAGGCTTTCTCTCACGACAGCGTCAAGGTAAGGAAGCGCCGCAAGTTCGTCCATGAGTGGCGTTTTGGCGTCAACAGAAAAGGGTTCTTCTCTGACTCGGAGTTTCGCGTAAATTTCAGGAGCGATTGCCGTTGCAAAGAGCGCCCGTGTGTTGTGCTTTTGAGCTGCGTTCAAGCCCCGGTTTCGAGAAAACAGCGAGCGATACCTTGCGGCGTCGTGACTGGCCACCAAGAGTGCGGGAGCCTCTGCTGAAGAATGCGAGGCTTGGCGCTTAAAGGGTGAACGCACACACTGTTGCGTCTTTGTCAGACAATCGTTGGCTCTCAGGGACGTCGACCACCGCGTTCGCCTTGACCAGAAGTGAAAATAAACCCCGACCGTGCTTTGGCCAATATCCCCGCCAACTCTGGCAAAGTTGTTCTTTTCGGCTTCGCCTTTCTTGTCACCTTCTCGCGAGCGGTCACCTTGGCACCCCACAAAAGTTCTCTAGAACCTCTGCGGATGCGTCCCGCCGTACGACTCGCAGCCTTATTTTGCGGGCACGGTCGCTGGGCTGTGGCATAGAAGGTAGTGGGGCGCAAACAGTGCAAATGTTTCACAATACTGACAAGGTACGGCAAAGGGAACCGTACTTGGAATGTTTTGAGCGCAGTCACTGGTTTCTGCCAGGCCTCGTTCACGGTGCTAGTAAGCGCCTCGTTGAGCTCATTCGGTTTCTCTTTCGTATTGAGTGCGTCAAAACAGCAGTCGAGACCTTGCCACGGTCGGTTTGCGGCTGGTGGCCCCTGTCAAGCGCAGACAATACGCACCACCCACCTGCGAGACCAACGGCACCTAGTGCTACCCTACTCAGCCGCGGCATGGAGTCGATGCAAGCACCAGCGGTTGTTCCGGCGGGATTCTCAGCGATCTCAGGCAACAGCATGTCGCAAAGTTATGCAAACGTTGAAGCGTCCCAAAGAGAGGCGGAGCAAGCAAAAAAGAACGGTACGAATGTGCCGTTGTTGGATTTGACGGACCAGAAGTTATCGACTGGACCAGCTTGAAACAACCAGGTTCAACTGAGTAGGCCGCCGTTGTGCGCGTTTGTAGACTTGCTGTCGCGGTGTCCGCCAGAAGTCGCGGTTGCGATGCTGTCCGACCTCACCTTGCCCCGTTATGCGCCACCTCAGACACGGTGACCTCAGGCCTGCCTTTATCGAAGTACGCCCCAATGCAACCGTTGTTGATTGCAAGAAGCTCACCTTGTGAGGCTCAAAGAGCGAGTCTCTCGGTGCCCTTGCCTACACAAGCATAGTAATCCACCCGCCTGCAGGCGCAGATCGAACGCGTCAATGTTTACCTTCACTTGGGTCGCTCAGAACCACCTTCAAGGAGCGCGTTGACGAGTGGTTCAAACAGCGCCTCACCAATAGACCCAGGTTGGAGGGGCTGCTCAACAATTCTCCGCGCCACATCCAAGCCAAGGCGTATAGTGACTCGAAACTTCCGATTTTCGCCAGCGTACCAGGAGTTCTTTGGCCGCGTTGCGAAGGCAGTGCGGAGCAAACAAACGGGTTGCATTCAATAGGCGCGACAGTAGGTATCTCGGCAGCAAGGAAGTCAAAGTGTAGCTCGTCGAACGCGTCTTTCCAGTGACGGATGTAAATTTGGCATACACCTAACCAGGTATTCGCAAGCGTAACGGCACCTGAGGCTCTGCTCTCAGATCCACCGTTAAAGCAAGGTATTCGCAGACTGGATATAGGTTATCAGCGGTTGTGCTTGTCCAGACGCGGCATTAGCATAAGCAAGACCACGGAGAATGGTCGTGGACGGGAGCGTACTGTGCGCGCAAAAAAAAGCAGCACAACGGCACATACGCCCCATACCTCGGCAGTATTCTGCCTTTTCCAGTGCCAAGGAACCAGCAGAGACGACGTCTGCATCGGAGGTCTGGGGCAGTACGGTGAGGCTCAATCGAAGAAAAGAAAACTGAGTACGCTCCATGCCTCACCTCCCGTTGAATTTACCTCAAGCAACGACCCACGCAGCAAAATAGCTCCAGTCCCGTGCTATACATTTGAAGAACGATCGATTGATCAGGGTTGTCTGGTCTGCGAAGGTCAAAGGGTATGGGGAAAGCGGCGATACTGAAACGGCTCACGAACCGGAAAATTCCTAGTAGTTTGGCTGAAGTGATTCCTTGAATGTTTTGGCCTGTTCAAAACATGGTGCACGTTTGAGGGTGGAGCGGTTGCCGTGCAAGTTGCATACTATCGGGGCTATGTACACTGCGTAGTAGTAACATCTTTTTTTCCAGATGAAAGCCGAGAAAGAAGGGAAAGGATGAGGCGATGCTCCTGAAACAATCGCCTACCTGAGCGCGCGTAGAGTTCTCGCTGGCAGGAAACGCACCTCCGAATATAAGGGAAAAACAGTTCGAACCTCCTGCCTGATTTCGATCTCCTCCTCACAAACGACCTTCAGGGTTTCGCGAGCGTGAGAGCCTCGTAGAACCAGCTTCGCTGGTGCGACAATGAAGAGGTGATGTTGTAGAGTGGCACCCAGCGCAAGAACTCGCTTCGACGTCGACTGGGCTGGCTGTTACAAGCAATCAAAAACAGGTACGGAAGCGGTTATAACGGTTTACCTCGGAGCACGAAAGGACAGGCTCACTGCGTGCAGCGAGCCTTTGGATGTAAGCTGAGCAGTTAAAGAGGCTAGTACCTTTGACCAGAGAGCTGAGACAGGTCTGAGGTTAGCTCTGTCGGCGGCCGCCTCGCTTCAATCAAATAGGTAGTCGCAGAGTCGCACAGGAGAGTTCGCGTTGTGCTGTGCATCGCAATATTGGCTAAGAGGAGCCCACGGCAATGATGCGACGGTGCTGCTCAAATTGAAACGAAGCCACAGTCTACGTGAGAAGTGTATCAGTCGAACAAAGCATCGAGTTGAGTTTCTGGCATGAACGGTGCAGCATTCGGGTCAAGCATCAGTGCAAAAAGACTCACCTGGGTACCGACAGCCATCGATTCAAGATGCTCTAATGCACAGTGTGGGGTGGAAACCTACAGAGCAACGTTGCATTGTCCCTCCTTTGGGTGCCCCAGAGGTCTCCAAGAAGCAGTCGACGCATCTCCCTTCGTCGCTATCTCCCGGCAGCGGTTGGTCTCCAAAGGCACCGGCAAAACTGAGGTCAACAATGGCCGGTGAGCAGCTCAACTGTTAGGACTAACAAAGCTATGCTGAATGGTGAGGCAAATTCACTGCACAAATAAGCACGCGAAAAAGCTAAGAAACGCTATGCTTACTTGGGTATCCAATAATGCATCCAACTTGGCAAGTTGTTCCCGCGCTGATGGCCGAATCTTCCAAAAAAAAAGCTGAGAGGAGGCTCATAACAGCAATAAAAAAACTCTGACCTCTGAAAGTTAGTCAACGCGCACGTCAGCGAATGGCTTAGCCAGCGCCCAGCTGAGGAGCTAAGCAAAATTGCACGCCACCATTTGCTGGGACCAACCGCATGAGAAGAGCGTGCGACGGCTGATGAGACCATTTGCACTGCCATTGGGCCATCGTTTTCGCAGTGTTGCTGATAGCAGATTGATTGAAGTAGTTGAAGGCTGCTGGACTAGGACCGGAACATAGACGGTGTTGAGCACGAAAGTCGACCGATGAACGAAACGCGAAACCCATCGATCATGGGAGTCCGAATCCGACAGTACCCCTTTGAGCGATTGCTTGACGTTTAGTGCTAAACGAGGGGCACTGGGAAGAAGTGCAATCTCAGCGAGCTGTTTTGGGGGGTAGCTCTTCACGGCGTTAGTCCAATCAGTGCTGTATTGCATAGGGCTGTAGTTTGGCTTGCTCCACAGTCCCACTTGGGGTAATGTACTATTCTTAGGTGCAAAGCGCATGTTCGCGTGCCTGACGAGAAGCGCCACAAACTCGTCAAGTCGGTCGAGTTACGTGCACGTCGGATGCGCTGAGAATGGGAAGGCGTACGTGTGCCTCCATCGTCAGAGTGGGGGAATGCATATGGAACCTGCGAACTTTGCTGTCGCTACTAAGAACAGGTTGATAAGCCACGTACTCTTTTGGAAGCTAAACAAAGCTTGTCTACAGAATAACACGCTCGGATTGAAAGGCGGAGTGATGCTGAATCGTCTGCTCACCTGAACGTGACCAGCTCGTATGATAGGTGGATCCCAAAGGTTAGGAGGGAGCAGATTCATGCTACTGGGACCGCTTCAACGGACCTGAATAGCACCTAGACCAATAGACGGCACCTCTTCTTTTTTGAGATGGCGGGTGTACCTGAGGATCACAGGGAGCGAGTCAGTAAAGCCAGAGGGTGAAAAAAAAACGAACCAATAAAACAAGGAAAACGGCCGTCTTCAGACCTTGAGCATCAGGGCTCACGCCATGCTAGAAAACTTGAAAGAGGGATCAAAATTTTTAAGAACGGCAGGCGTGGTAAGAACAAACCAATCCTGCCCAAACCCATCCTGCCCTGTTATAACGGCTCTGCAGATGTACAAGCCTACCGTCGCTTGGTGACGGAAGGAACTGCCTCTGTCGAGGCGGGGTTTGTGCCTAAAGAAAATCAAGCCTTCTTTCTCGAACCGTTCAGCCGCTGTTTCCTGATCGACTTCCGAGCGCGCCAGCGAGAAGATTTACGACGTACCTTCAGAACGTCTCAGAGATAAACGAGGCTTGGAGCTTAACCGAAGACGTTAGCGAACATGCCGTGAAATTACGGTTCAGATTTGACGCGTACCTTCAATCCGAACTCTGGTGAGGCAAAAATCTACCTTGAAACGGGTAGTAGCCGTAGCAGACGTGATCGAGGTCGCCAGCTCTGTGGCGTCTCGGAAGGAGCGTCCTGTTTGCTTGGTCGAGCTGGGTTTTCCGAGCGCTGGCCGAGGCGCCGGATTCAAGGTGAAACAGCGTGAACAACGGCGTAGACGCTCTACCACAGAGGTAGTCCAGCCTGGCCAGCCTCGGGACTGGTCTGAACCCAACTGATCAGTCCAAGGATCCTGCAAAATAAGGGTCACCTTCAAAGCCTGCTGGAGCTTCTGAACGGACTTACCAGAAGCGAGGAAGCAACGCACCTTGTGCAAGAGTAAAGGTGACCGAGCGAAGCCGCATAAGCCGAGAGGAACGCGGCTGTCGCGTCGCTGAGAAGCTTTGTTTGGAATGCGGCGAGTCTGGCCTTCAGAAGAAAGACTGCCTAAGGTTGAAAACCGTACTTCGCGGCGAGTCGGCTAAAACACACGGCGCGGTGGCTTCATCAGTATAGGGCTGGAGGGAGTCCTCAACGACCTGTACTCGCTGTCAGAAACAAGCGAGAGAGGCGATTTATTGACGAAAGCTCAGAGGACGCACTTGTTGAATCAACCTACCTTAGGCTTAGAAAGCGACTTTCCACTTGGCAGTTGGTGCGCCAAGCGCCTGGTATGCATGCGGTACAGAACCCAGGGTGAACGAGCTGCGAAAGCTCAGCGGGACCCACTGCCTGTTTGACTGCCAGTGATTGACGCGTCCCGGGGGGCCGCAACGCAGGTCTTTCTCTTACGCAAATTGGCCGTCCCAAAATACTCCGGCGTATGCATCGAACCCTTGAGAGAGCTTGGGACGCGTCACAAAAACTGCAAAATTAAGATGTTTGGGGCCGGGTATGATAGGCAAGTATTACGTCAGCCTGAATAGCTTCGGTGACGCCTTGCGGTGGTGTCACAGAGCGTCACTCTTTTTCGAGCTCCGCTAGGACTTCCCTCTCTTCGTCGTCATCGCCGTTGTTCCCCACGGCGAAAACCACCCGTCCCTCTTCATTGTTGCTGTCCACCGTGGTGAGCTCCTCTCATTTCTACATCTCATTGTTGATGCTGCTGAAAGGCCTGCCACTGACGCTCACACTCACAGCTGAGTGCTGAGCACGAGCTCGCTGTCAGTCCCACAAGTGAGACTGATTCCCACGGTTGTTGGCTGACAGTCTTTTTCGTTGTCGTCGTCCACAGTGAACTCCTCATCTACAACCTACCCTTGCTCTGCATTGACCACCCTTTCCAGCGCTCCGTGATCACACGTTGGCCCTCGACACGGACGCGATGGAATCCCACTGAGCATGCGGCCGTCACCCTTGTCCGTCTTCAAAGGCTGTATGCCTCATCTGACCGCCGTTGGTGCTCGCTCATACATCCGCATCAGCACGACGGAGAGCAAATTGCTCGAACAGCAGCAAGAATTCAAGAAAAACAACTTCGCGCAAAAGATCAAGGTCGCCAGGGATAGCTTTTGACGAGGCCAAGGACGGGCAGCACGACAACGACGACCCTAACGCGTCCCCATCATCCTGGTGAGTTGAGCACTCCCATCTCATTGCCCACGAGCTTCTCACGGTATCACCATAGCATTGGCATACCCATTACCACAGCCAGATGCCTCCCCATCATCACTACAGCACCGTTGCAGGCCCACGACGACCACGATGCGACAACCCACCGCCATCATCCTGCCTCCTCCACACCGTACGCATCCCAGTGCATGACCAATGAACGCACTGGCACGATCACCGCAGCGACCCACAGCGACACCACCCCCTCCCATCGTCACAACTCGCTCTGTCCCATCACTACTGACCTTAGCCCCGTGCATCTTAAAAACGGCGAAGAGGCCCACTGACTTTAGCCCCCATGTAGCTTAAAAACGGCGAGGGGGGCTCGCTGACCTTAGCCCCCATGCATCTTAAAAACGGCGAGGGGGGCCCGCTGACCTTGGCCTCCCATTCATCTTAAAAACAGCGAAGGGGGCCCGCTGACCTTGGCCTCCCATTCATAAAAACGGCGGAGGGGGCTCGCTGACCTTAGCCCCCATGCATCTTAAAAACGGCGAAGGGGCCTGCTGACCTTGGCCTCCCATGCATCTTAAAAATGGCGAAGGGGGCCTGCCAGCTTTGGTCCCCATGAATATTTAAAAAACACTGAAGGGGGCTTGCTGACCTTAGCCCCTTGCATCTACTCTTTGTCCTGATAGTATATGACTAGATTAGTACTGTCTGATGCCTGCAGAAACCTTGTTAATCATTCTTCTCAATAGTAAAGGAAGGTGTATGCATGGACGAGAGCAAATGGAGAGATAAAATTCAAATTACATTTCGATGCTGCCAAAGTCTCCAATGGGCAGATGTTCGAGGAGGATCTGGAATTCTTTAGGGGTGAGAGAATCCGCCGCCGGTAATGGCAAGTCCATCGCGAAAGAGCGCAGCGCTACAAATTTACTTCGAGTGCCCATAAGTACGCGGCAGCCAGTACCTGTTTACGCCAGTGGTTTTTTTATCACACCCAAACGGCGTACGATGCGACCACCAGTTAATAACAGGTTAATAACAGCCTTTTCTAACAGCTGCTGAAAAGTCTCGACTTTTCAACCCTACCCTATTACCCACACCTTTTTTATTTATTTCGAATCATGCACCGTAATAATGCCCAACCTGAAGCTGCTATAAGGAAATACCCGTAGCAAATCTGTATTCAAACGTCCATTGTATTCAGCAGTGTTCTCATATATGCCTGTATGCTACAGGTTCGTCACGGCGGTACTAAAGACGAGCATGCAGAAATATTATAGCAGCATTTGCCTAGTACTAGTGGCGTAATTGGATTTGGTTCACACCAGTCGTGATGCTTCGGCGACACAATTCAGCAAGTATTATTGGCAAGTTTCTTGCACTACAAACATAATACAATGCTACTAGGGCAGCGGGAAATTACAAACTGGGGCAACGACAGGAACGCACAGACGGACAGACAACATGAGCCTACCAATCATGCAGGCAGCCAGAACTACAGCACGTGCAACTTGCACGCGACGAGTACACAAATTGGGGTGTGGGACATCCGAGCTCACGCCATAGACCTTGCAACAGGTAGCTTCTCGACTGCTGGAAGTTGGAGGGTAGAAGTGTGGCGGCGACCAAATACAGAGCTGGTGAAGATAAATGGAGTAAATTGATATACTGTAATGCGCGTGCTTACCGGCTCCACCAGAGCAGGAGTTCCTCAACCCCACGGGCCTTTGCTTGCGTTCGCGGGCGTTCAAACCAGTCAACTATGTTGTTATAGAATGCTTCGTAGTCGAAGTTGTCGCCCTTGAGACCCCAGGACGTACGCTTAGATAGTGCAAAGCGAAGCTGGAGCACAACTGTCAATTCTTTTTGGCACATGGCATAACCGGACTTTGTACCTGTACACTGATATATGCAACCGTGCGGGGCTGAACAGACCGCATTTTCATAAGCCCGGCAACGTTGCACCGAGTATGAATTTCACGCGTAGCCTTGCGAGGCTTGCTCGAAGAAGGCCGGGCATCAGCGTCCTCTGCTTCCAAATCCAAGCGAGCTGAACTGGGGGGTGTAAAAATGCACCGGAATGCCTGAAAATAACTCTGAGGCAAGGTGGATGCCCGTAGTAAGCAGTTGACGTACCCTCACAAGGAGCTCTCCCTTGAATAAGCCATTCGATGGGTGTTCGTCAGTATACGGCACGCTCTTTCGATGCAGGAATGCGGGCCACATGTTGGCAGTGGCAATGTAGCGTGGGTGATACTCCCTGATGGCACCGCGAACGCTAGAACAAGGTTAGAAAAACAACCAAACCTAAAATTACACTCACACCAGATCAAACCAATCGCAGTCGACTGGACAAAGAAGCCTGCCAGTGGCGTCGTGGTCAAAGCCTCTTCCCTCCTCCCCAGGGATGAGAAGCGGCATGGGCTGTGGGTTTTGCCCATTAAGCCAGGTGGCAACCGGTGCCTTCAAGGTGTTTGCATCACCCCCTCGGGCAGCGTCTGCACCTCTCTTCAACTGAATATACGTGAGAGCCGGGAGCCTAGACGTGTATGGAACACACGTCCTGACAGGCTGCAGCCATCTTATATCCCTGAACGGAGGACTTCATGAGCCCCTGGACAGAAGGGCACCATAGAACAAGCTTCTTGTAGGAGCGGTAGGTGCGCTCCTCACTATTACAGTCAAATCAGTGGAGTATGGTGTAGAAGGTGGTCGATACTTACGCCTCAGACGAGGGAACAGATTCGACTTCAGTCTCGTCCTCCACCAGCATAAGACGCCGGTCATATTCCGTGATCAGATCGGTGACCGGATCAGCAAGGCTTACAAGCCTGCGAATGGCTTGGCCCTCACGAATGTAGGAATGGGCACTATGGAGTACTGATTGTGAGGTCGAGAACACATTCGAGTTAGCCACCTACGGTTTCATGACCATCTTACCAACAAGGTCGGCATTTTCTGTTTCAAGTGCGGCAATACGACGCTTCAAGGCGGCGCGGGTTTCGACACTTGGAGGTGGAGTGAGAGACGTCTGAATGGATCGGTGAACAGTGGTGATCAGAAGTGAGTGCTGGGCCACCGTCTATAAACAAATTGGACGCAGACGCTCTTGAGCACTGTATGGACCGCTCGGTTCCGCAGCAGATCTGGAATCCAACGAGATCTGAGAATAGAGTACCATGACGCCATGAGTAATTTCTAAATGTGAGAGAGACAAAAGCACGATCAAAAAGGGGAAGGTCAGGTTGCGACCAGGCTACGCAAGCGGATCAAGCTCTGAGCGGATAATGTTTTCACCCTGAACGGCGACTACTATAGTAGACTCCCTCCTAACAGATACCTCTCGGGAGTAGCCCAGAGCTATGGGGTATTAG
The DNA here is from genome assembly GCA_038088775.1 of Boletus barrowsii. Classification (NCBI taxonomy): domain Eukaryota; kingdom Fungi; phylum Basidiomycota; class Agaricomycetes; order Boletales; family Boletaceae; genus Boletus; species Boletus barrowsii. Next base: position 33,363 of record JBBPJP010000108.1, on the reverse strand, counting down.
GGAGTACGGGTTATCCAAGAGATTTTACAGTGAGCCAGGGCAGTTTGGGAGGCCAGAGATGCTATGGGCTATGGGGGAGTATGGGCTGTGTGTGGTATTCGTTAAGAGGGAGTCTACTGTAGTATGATGATTCTGAAAACGGTATACTCCTCCCGAGAGTGGTGAGCGGTGTTTAACAAGGATCTGAAAAGGCGTCTGGAGGCGAGAAAAAGGGAAGAGTCAGTGATGCCGTAACTTGGTAAGGTTATCGCCCTGAACAGTGACCGTTACCTGATGAGTCAGTCCGAAAAGTCAAATTCCTTTCTTGACTCGGAAGCACTCCACGCGATACGTATTAGTAGGGACCGATCTTAGATAGAGCTGGACAAAAAAATTGCATCCAACTCTTACGACCGACCTAAAGTCTCGGATCATGGAATGATCAAAGTCGTGGCTGGATACTCAATGGGCACTGGCAGGAAGATATCTATATTTTCTACAGTTTCAAGCCTCCACTTGCAAGGCCTTCGACGCTATGGAGTTGCCCTCTGAGACAGCAGCACGCTGGCGGCGCAAGAACGGGAAACTGAATGCCTCCGACTCCGCATCATCTGGTACCTTCAAGTCTGGTCCCCGTCCCAAGCCATTTAACCTCGCTACACATAAGGTTCATGCGCTAGGTGATTATGCGCCGACAATTCAGCTCTTTGGAACGACAGATTCATATACAACTCAGACCGTAAGTCACATAAAATTTGTTACTGCTTTTCAACTGATATTCCCCCCAACTCCAGGGGGAGCTTGCCCATCGCCTCATCAAGAAGTTTTACCAGTGCACAAACAAGCAGCATCCGGCAGGGCAAATTGCAAGGCAAGAAAGACGCCATACTCGCGTTCGCCGCCAATGCGACGCATATTTCAAATTGGACGATCGTGAGGACGAGCAAAATGATACAGCGCCGGGTCCAGTCCCACCCGAGCTCCATCACCACCTTTCGGCTGCGCCGATCAACGCTGTCAATCTTGCTGAATTCCTTCAAAACTCTGGTGGTGACCCAGCTCTCCAGGTCAGCTTCGTTTTACTATTATCTGCCGAACTCGCATGCTCACGTTTATATCGGTAATCCTAGAATTTTATCCCCAAACTCAAGAACCACCTTTTATCACGACTGATGCACCTTGAATACGACGGCGACGAGCGGATGTTTTCTAGCAATGATCGGGCGTCTATACTTTGTTAATGGTCTTAACAGAGTCCTCCGGCCGCGGCGTTTTCAAGTCAACTACGCAACATACGACGTGCGCCGTGACCAGGACGCGTTGCATTCTGGGAAAGGCTCAGCAGTGATGCTGCTCTCGCGCGAGGACAGTCCAAACTCTCACCCATTCTGGCACGCACAAATCTTGGGAGCATTTATATTTACAGCCAATCATATGGGATCTGAGCGAAATATGGAGGTACTATGCGTCCGTTGGTTCGGAGTTGTGCCCAGCTATCAATGGGGATTCAGGAATGCGCGTCTTCCCAAGATTGGCTTTGTTCCTTCAGACTCGGATGTTGCATTTGGATTTCTGGATCCATCCCTTGTGCTTCGTCCTTGTCACCTGATCCCAGCATTTGCTGACGGTCGCACCGAGTCCTTGCTTCGCCATGGTCCTTCAGCTGCTCGGGAAGACAACAACACTGGTGGTTGGGCAGCCTACTATGTCAATATGTAAGGCTATTTTCAAGATACGATGTCAATAATTTTGACACCATCCGCAGCTTCGCCGATCGTGACACGTTTGCTCGATACGCTGGTTTTGGCGTTGGACACCATGCTCAATACTGTCTTCCGACTCTAGTAAGCCAGGAGGTTGACATTCACGGCAACCTTCTGGATGCAGAGGGTCTGTCCGACCACGAACCTGAAAATGATGGAGTTGAGGATTTCCAGGGAGTAGCTGCGGATGAGGAACTTGGTCAGGATGAGTCCGATGATGATGAATTGCCCGAAGGTAGTGAATACGAGGGGGACGGGGCGGATGAAGACTTACCAGAGAGCGAGGGTGAAGATAGTGACGATGGCTCCGTCTTCGAGTTCTAACACCCACGCGTGCCGTCTGGTTCGTTGCGTTAATCGTAGTGTACTAGCCACCCCGTTCTGTCGCGCAACCTTTGCCTCTGCTTGAACTTGAAGCGACCTCTCCGACTTCAAGCTCGCATCGCAGCCGAATATCAGGAGTTTCTTGTCAAGCAATTGTAACACCATTATCTTCTCACATATTGAATAGACCAACTTGCATGACCAACACACCATGGAGCCAAATTATAAGGGCTTGACAGTGTGGGTGTCATTGGATACAGGGTTTTTAGACATGGACTATGCGGTAAAATACACTAAGGGCATTACTGTGCAGTTCTAACGTCACAAGAATGCAACCAACTCTTACCCCCATTGGGCACCCAACCAATGGCATAGCATGGTCTTAGTGTTTCAGTGATGGCCTGCTTTCTGACAATGACGATGCAGCTCCGGGCTGCCTCCACCATGACCCTGTCGCCATTGACCATGCACCGCCACCACCGCCATTTCGTCACCATCCGTGACGCGGGTATGCCCGCTCAACGACCGTGACAGTGCAGCCAACTGGCGGGGCCACCACCATCACCACAGCCGCGTCGTCGACGCCACCACTGCGTTGTCACGAATGGCGACGCGGCGCGACAACCGCGACGTGCAGCCAATATGCCGCCACCGTCGCCACTACTGCCCCCGCCGCCGCCTCGCGGCGACAATGGTGGCGCAGGGCCCTCCTCACCATCGCCAAAACGACACGGCCGTTGGCAAGTGCGCGGGGTCCCCACTGCCGCGATTCCGTCGCGGGCGACAGCGAGGCGGCATGACAGCGAGGTGGCGACGAGGACGACGCAGCCGCAGTGGCGCCCCTAGCGCGGTCTCACCGTCGTCGGTGCACCGCCGCCGCCGCATCAATAGCAACAATGGCGCGGCAGCGGTGTCCCCACACCGCCACAAACCCATCGCCACTGCCACCGTCGTCGATGCGGCCGCCGCTATGACGAGGACGAGGACAACACAGACGCGGGTGCAACGGCGCCCCTGCCGCCGCTCTCAATGGCGGCGACAGTGCAGCAAATGGAGTGCCGCCGCGGCCAACTCCACCAACACGGAACCGCCGCCACTACGTTCACGAAGTGGGTAACATAGCCCTGCTATACGCCCGCTATAGCGCTTACGCCCACTATCCATACGTTACTACGCGTACTGCTGTGTTTCCAACTGAAAATTTGAAAAAAAATGTAGTGCTCCCTCGTAAAACGTTGCGCTCCCCCTCGTAAAAATTTCGCGCGCATTAAATGTGCAAACGGACCCTCACACCGCACTGTCCTCCATGACCTCTGTTTGTATTGCACGCTTTTCGTACTAGTAATATACTACGCAGTCTCTAACGGAGTCTACGAGGCGCGGGTGGGTAAAATCCAGATTGCATGCGGATCGGGATCATTACGTAATATACAGGGCACCAAAGACCTTGCCTCGACCCTTGTTCAACCGCCCACTCTTAATGGGCAGAGGTCGGTGTCAAAGTTAAAAAGTCGAAAACGTAACCTGATCCTTCTCGCCCGCCGTACGCCCCGCTTTCTAGAATGTTTGGTTCGCGACTGCATACGTACTTGCAACGGGCTGCTGCAATAAGCGCTTCCATTGAAACACCGCCACTCAGCGGCTGCGGATCAAACATTGTCACGTAACCCAACATCTTCCTACGAACAGAACGCAACTATGAACGAATACGCTACCAAGCTACGCGGTTAACTGAATGGTGCGAAGCAAGTCTTAGCTTCAGTCACTGTATGCCTTCATGGCTCACCTGGGTTCGGCTGCGGCTGCAAAAATCAAGCGACAAAAAAACTCTGCCATTCGCAAATTGACAGCGGAGCGTGACCTCACTTGGCACACGTCTGCCCCCTGCCCGTGCTAACGGCCGGGTTAGTTTTACGGGGCAGTCAAAAAACGTTGGTGTTAGCATCGGGATCTGTCGGAGGTTGGTAGCTGCTACGTGCGCACCCTGTTGCAAAACGCCGGCAAAGTGGCACTTGTTCGAAGGTTGGTCGAAACGCAGTGGCGTGTTAACGGCAGCCATTATGGCATTAGGGCCGCACTTGCCGTGGTAAATGCCAATAACCTCCTACCACTCGCCAACTCTCCGCTATGCAGCTCGTACCGACGGCGTACGACTTGGAGTCGGCTCTGCAAGAGGCTATGGACCTAGGGATAGGTGAAGAGTGCGAAGAGCAAGGTGTGGTCAAAGTATCGGAGGAACAAAACCCAGATTTGCAGGGCGAAGATGCGTGGAAGGATGAGGGGAGAAAGAAGGTGAGTCAACGCACCGCGCGAGTTGCAACGTCTAACTAGCATTTTTGCAGCGCCGGAGACGCGAACGTAGGGGGATAAAGAGAGCGTTCGACGCAATGGAACAAGGCATGCACGGCAAGGAGGTTGCATGGAAGCATCGCAAGGCCATAGCGGACGCGACGGACTGCGTTATCACACCGGCAGAGGCCCAGCTTGAAGAGCAGTTCAAAGTGGCCGAAGGTGGTTGGGTGGGGGCGCGAGAGAAGCGCGATAGCCCGCACGGAAGCTGCGTGCAAAGCCTGCTTGCAAGCGGGCTCAAGCTGGTGAAATGGGACGGCAGGTAAGAGGCTGTTGCGTTGTCTGACCTGCTGACCAACACGACGCGTACCTAGGGCCCCCAAGGCGGTCGTAGACAAATCAGGACGCGTCGTTGCCGTTTTGGCTGGGATGCCCAGGGGCTCCTTTGAGCAAGATGTGGTCGCGAGTGCGGCGGCTGCCTTTCAAGCAGAGAGCGAGGCGCTGTTGGGAGCAGAGGGTGCCCACTCAAGAGGGCAATTCCATGCCATCCTCGCCGGCTTCTCACACGGGGGCGGTACAGAAGTGAGTGCGCCATCCGGATGGTGGTGGCCCCTTGTAACGTCACAGCAGAGACCAACAGCAACGTTGACAGCAAGCAGGTATTCACGCGCGAGGAAAACGCTGACCGGGCACCCTGCCGTTGTTAGGCTTGCAGGGTTCCAAAGACGTGAGTGTCATTCACTTTACAGAAGTACTGCATTGGCAAGGAACAGCTAGAAGCATTCAAAACATATTTTCCGAGGACGCACGCGTATTACGAGTCTACGATGTCTCAGATCAAGCAAAACGACCCATCCCTGCAGTTTCCGTTTGCCAATACCTTTCCATCTGCTGCGTTCAATTTGGGACCGCAAACTGTGTGCAAACCGCACAAAGATTTTAGAAACCTGTCCTTTGGGGTATGCACCATTACTGCACTGGGGACTTTTGACCCGGTTAAAGGTGGACACCTGGTACTTGAGGAGTTGGGGCTCGTCGTTGAATTTCCGCCCGGCTCTACGGTGCTTATCCCCTCGGCGTTCATAACCCACTCCAATTCAATAATCGGAAAGGGTGAAAAGAGGTACTCATTCACACAATATGCGTCCGGGTCAATATTCTCGTACGTTGAAAACGGAATGCGTACTGACAAAGCAGTTTTAACGAAGGGCACAGAAGAGGAAATAGACAGGTGGAAGACGTCGAGGGTGAAAAGGTGGGAAGAAGGGTTAGAAATGTTTCCGACAATATCTAGTTATGAGTAAACACGCTCGCCACAACACAAGGATGGGCGCACGCATCCGTCAAATACGCAGTAGACAGCACCGCCAGACGCAGGCTTACCTTGCTCCGCAACTACCTCACCCTGGATTGTATAATCCGGCCTACTTACGCCGTTCAATGCCGTAGCTAGTCAATAGAGTTGGAGCGCGTTCATCGCGTGCTTTTCCGCACCGATGCATGCTTTGAACACGCTAGACCATTCGCGGCGGACTGATCACGCCGCTCACAGATACCCTCCGCCCTTTGACCGTCGCCTCCGAGGGCCAGCGACAGGCGTCTCAACGGACGTCAGAGCTTCATTCGCCCGACCTGCCAGCAGAGTCGGCGGCATTCTAAATGCAGCAGCGAAGGCAACTGCTGTGAGTATGAACCGCGCGGCCGAGTGGCTAGGACAACCAGCGTCACCAGGGAAAAACCTGGTTTATACCCGCATAGACTCTATGAGCGACAGCGGCGGCTTGGTTGCGTATGCAAGCGGCTCTTTGCGCCCGCCGCAAGGCGTACCCTGACGGTTGCCTCACCCCGCACAAAGTATGCGGGTAGACCGTTGCCAGATCTAGTAGGGCGCTGTAATACCCGCTGTGCGAGTTTATTGGCACTCTATCAGCAAAATGTAAAGCTTTTCGAAGGCGGTGAGAAAGCCGTAGAGGGTCCGGGTATTGGGTAGACGAACACCTTGCCATACGCGCACCTGAAGTACGTGCGCGCCAAAACGGCTTCAACTAATAGCAGCTGCAGCGTGAGCTTTGGGGTAAAAGGCCGCCAATGCCTTAGTTTCCCTGTTTGCTACCCCTTTGAGAGCCCATGGATGCGGTGCATAAACCGATTTACAAGGACCCAGACCGACGACCCGAGGACGGAGGTCGCAAGGCCCAGTACAAGCGTATGCGTGGCCCAAAAGGTGCTCACGCGTTCTTCCCCCGTTTGGTGCAAAGGAACCAAGAAAGCAAGGTCAGCGAAGCTATTCAGTGCATACTTGATCTTTTTGACGCCAACCTTGACGTTAGGCCGATCGCTTGAACGTCGCACCCCAGCAGTGTTTCCCAAACGCATGTGGAGAAGCTGCATGGCGTCGCTCTGGGCGGCTTTCGTCAGCGTTGCGGATGCAGCGAGCAATGGTACTGACGGAAGCAAATAATGCAACCGAGCCAATTCTCTGTACTCCGGGCGGAACTTCCCCCAATCGGTAAGACAATGAGCTTCGTCTACTGCAATGCTGATAGCGTGCGGTGCGAAGCGTGAGTCCTTAAGGATTTTTTCGAACTGTCCACCCGGCCTCATCACCTGCTCGGGGCTTATGGCAATGGCTCAATGTTGAAATTTGAGGGTGGCCTAGCTTATAGGTAAGATGACGCCTGTTGGTGGCAAAGAGTACCGGCATGAAAATTGGCAGCAGTTGCTGTTTCTGAGCTAATCGAAATAGCTGGCATGTGAGCTCGGGCGAGTGCCGCAATGCTCTGCTTGCCCAGCAGGTTCAGAGGTGTAGCAACGATTTGAACCCCTTCTTACCGAAATAACAGCGGCATCCAGAGCGTCAGCGTCTTCCCCATACCAGCGCCGGCAACGCAAAGTACGCCCTTTTCTCCGTGTAAAATGGCCCCTAATACTTTCATCTGCCAGAGACACGGCTGTATGTTGAACATTTCTTGAGTTTGTCTTCGGATTGTGGAAGATGGGGGTACTGAGGCAGGAGCTGACCGATTAGGAGTCACCGGCATCACGAACGACCCGAAATGTGACAAGTCAGACAAAATGCGAATACTGCTAAACCCTAATTTCGTTCTATGTCTTTCAAGGTCCGACGGGCAGCACAGCTGCGGCAACGATTGTTTACATGGCGTAAGTACTTATCGGACATTGAAATGGACTTAACCTTTAAGGTATGTACTTTCCACGGTTTTCGCTCGCTCACGCAGTGTTTTTTTTTTCTACGCGCTACGCGCGAATTAATTTAATTAATTTTCAGCGGACCCCTACAACTATAGTTGGAGTGCCGTTTGCACTTACCCTGATGGTTGTGTAGGAGCCTGCCGGTGTCCGTGCATGGAAATTCAGTAGGCTGTGACTTGTAGGGCGCGACAATGTCGCTCAGTGGTCCTCCAGAATGGGCTGCACAAATGTTTTTGCGTTGCTTACCATGCATTCGACGGTGGTCCCAAAGTGCCCGTCGACCATCGTGCAAAAGCCAATGCTTGAACGAGAAAGCCAGGGTGGGGAGCATCTGCGACGAACGTAACCTGGCCCTGGGTGCAGGGCGAGTGAAGCACGGCGGTTTACCCGCACACATCTGGATGTCCAGCTCTTTCGCCAATGCGCGCAAAGTCTCGACTCCGTCTAAACCACCCTGGTGCCGCGCGTTGTCTCTGAATTTTCTGTAGCCGTCTGCGTCGCGTTGGACGCTGCCTGGTCAAGTGAATTTTGGCCGTGCACGTTTTGGAGGGGAGGCTGAGAGCATTTCGAGCGTACGGGCGGTATGCAGATGGCAGCTACTTAAGCGAACGAGCGCATGAGCGTTGAAAGTTCGAAAGGCGAATGTACGATAGAAGAGGGCCGACTAAACAGCGAGGCAGCCGTCCAACATGATCTCCGACGCGTTCAGCTTTATACCTTTGGGGTTATGCTGGTATGGGACTCCTGGAAGGACGAGTTGATGCCGAGCAGCAACGCGCTTGTACCGATCAGTAAACTGCTTCTCCAACAAGAGCGAGTTGAATGGACGCCGGACGCGGGCGAGTAGCCGCAAAGCCTGCGTATACCGGCCCACCCGAGCTGAAGGCTTGGCTGGCATGTATTGGACACAGGCTCCAGGCTCCACCTCGTACTCTGAGCTAGACGCTTCCGTCCGTTGTCCGACTCGAACCCGTCAAGGGGGTATTGAAGGCCATACAGCCAAGGATATATGAAGTCCTAAACTTCACTTTGCCCATATTACGCGTCCCTGGCCATCATCCAGCTCTTGTATGCTGATCTTTGCCGCAGAGAACGCAATACACGGGAGCTCGGTTTGAGAAGGTCTTCTACGCATGCGTCGAATACATCCAGGGCTATGTAGCGTCTGGTTGCAGACGGTGAGAAAGAAGCATTAAAGGACAACGATTCCCCATTCCATGCGATGATGGCCAGACCTCCCGTACAAGGGGCGGTGTTCTCTAAAGCGGATCAACCGCTATTTCTTTCCCCAACCCCTAGCGAGGCGCGATTTCGCTTCCGATCAAGGAGAAGGCAAGTTCTTTGATCGTTGCAGGGCGTGTGGATGGTAACCGGAGTTTCTCTTGCACTCCCAGCATGCCGTTCGGGTGGGGCTTCCAGTCGTAGAATCAGATGACCCTAGACGCAAGAAGCTCTTGGAATGTACACGCGCGAGCCATCCATCGGTTCCTCGTGATGGCGGCGAGTTCTGAAGAGGACAGGACACCTGCGAGATAGACAAGTGTTTCTGTCGCTTCTTCACACCAGCTATGCATAGAAATGAGTGATTAGCTTAGCTCGTAACCTTATCTTCGCGAGCCAGAGCGCAGAACTTTTCGTTCAATGGTGAGTCGTCCAGTTTCCAGACCGAATCAGCGAGGTCGATATCCTTGAACAAATACCAATCAACTGTAGGCATACCTTATCACTTTGGTCATAGACAAACACATCGGTCGAATATGCCTCAGTCACGGACCTACGCATCAGTCGAATTCACGGCATCCGCGCCAATTCGATGGTAAACGTCTCGCGTTAAATGCGCGTCAACCTAGCGAACGCGGTGAAGTTCAACGCAGACCACCTTGCAGCGGTCGCAAGTGAAATGCATAGCAGCACTTTTTGGCGAAATTCTATGGGCAAATAAGCGTTTTGCGCGATAATAAACGGCAGTGGGCTCAACGCAGAATACACGGGGTGGCCGTGAGTCCCGCGGACCAAGGTCAGCCCCCCAAAACAACTTCCCCTGGCAGTCTCCGCATGGGTGGCAGAACAGTTGCCGTTCATAGGAATCGGAGTCCCACATGCGGCCGAGGTTGGCCCCTCAGGACCACCTTCCCTTGGCAGCGAGTCTCCGCATAAGAGGATCATACCGCCCACCGAATGGCGGGGCGGCTGCCATTTGTACTACGGGGTATCCGAGTCCCACAGGCCAAGGTCGGCCCCTCAGGACCGTCTTCCCTTGGCAATGGGTCTCCGCATAAGATCGTACGCCCACCGAACGGCGGGACGGTTGCCGTTCGCAGGGAGTATCTGAGTCCCGCAGGCCAAGGTCGGCCCCTTGGGACCGCCTTCCTTTTAGCAACGAGTCTCCCCAAGGAGGTTGTACGCCCGCCGAATGGCGGGGCGCCGTTCGCAGGGTCGGCCCCTCAGGGCCATCTTCCTTTTAGCAACGGGTCTCCGTAAGGAGGTCGTACGCCCACCGAGCGGCGGGACGGTTGCCGTTCGCAGGGAGCACCCGAGTCCCGCAGGCCAGGGTCGGCCCCTCAGGACTGTCTTTCCTTTAGCAACGAGTCTCCGTAGGGAGGTTGTACGCCCACCGAATGGCGGGACGGTTGCCGTTCACAGGGAGTATCCAAGTCCCGCAGGCCAGGGTCGGCCCCTCAGGACTGTTCTCCCTTCAGCAACGAGTCTCCGTAAGGAAATCGTACGCCCACCAAACGGCGGGACGGTTGCCATTTGTAGGGAGCGTCCGAAAGCAGCACGCCCACCTGGCGGCAGGTTACCACGCTTCAGAACCTAACCTCCAACTTCGCATAGAAGAAACCCCCAAGCATACGCAAGGGGGTGGAGGCGGCAGTGCAAGACCCAAACTCACGGGTCGCTCACCTTCACTTGACGGCGAAGGTCGCACTGTGGAAAGAAGAACCGGAAAGCGGAGGTTCAAATATTCAACTGCGAACGTGACAAACAACAGCAAACTGACGGAGCCATCTCAGTCACACCCCAGTCACACCATCAGTCACCGTTATTTCCAGATGGCGCGGTCAAAGAGGAAGCGAAGCGAATCCATCCAAGAATTTGCCATCCCATCCGTGCACAAGGACATGGACGAAGAGATATGGGAGAAGATTGAGGGTGGCGCCGTCTGGTTTGGTGTTCCTGAGGAGCATCGCTATCTTCACGCAGACGGAGGGCGATACAAGAGATGCAGGATCTCGGCGTTCAACTCAAACAAAACTCTACTGGGTTACGTTCCTATTCCGTCTAGATACAAGGAAGCTTGGATTCATCTATGCAAAGGTGTCGCTTTCCGCCTATGCGAGTGGAAAGTTTGGGTCGCCGAGTCAAAGAAGCAGCCGCTCAAGGTCCCGGACGACGTCTGTCTCGAACTTAGAAGAGATAGCGGCACAAAGCTACTCCAATACCTCACTGTACGCCGCATGATCGTCGATGAGCTGTTGAACGCGGAGATGGGCAAGAAGGGTAAGGATGAGCTCAGGGTTTTCGACGAATACCTTATCCGCGAGTCGTGCGACTGGCTATGGACCCATAGAGAGGAGATCCCGCCAGAGGAGGAGTACAAACTTGCCCTGGATCCCGTCGACAAGTCCAACGAGAAAATCTTTGGTGAGTGTCTGAGCGGCGTCGCGTTCATTGACTACCATTGTCTTTTACCAGCACCGACCTACCTACCCGAAAAAGTACACAAATGCGACGATTGGATGTGGGGGTCGATCCCCGGGTACGAAGAGGGCTGGCACGATGACTTGCCAGCGCTGATTAGTCTGGTGAGAAGCCCTAAATTCCGGAACATCGTCGCGGAGAGACCCTGGAGAGCAAACGAGGAGACTCCCTCCCTGTGGCACGAAGGGCAAGAGCCAGCGGTCAAGTTTCTTAGCGAAGAAGAGGACGAGCTTCCGAGGTGAGCACGCTACCCAACGGTTTGTTACGGGTGATGCATTTTCTCCGTAGGAGGGCACTCAATAAACGAGCTCGGGCGAATTCAGAGCAGTACGTGCAGATTGCTTCATTTAACGACGCACTCATAAGGTCACAGGGGTTCGGGGTGAGTTACAAACGTTGATTGACGCACTGTATGGCTCATATTGCAGTAGCGCTCAAGAGAAAAGGGCCTCAAGGTGCGCCAAATCAAAAAACGAGAACGTCACTGATGGTCGCCTGCAGTCGCCGGCGCACGACGCGTTCACAAGAGTAGGTTCCTACACTCATAGCCAGTCGTCGACTAACGAAACGGTAGGGGCGGGATGCGGGTTGGAGTCGAGTGAGTCCACTGTCGATGCGCTGGTGGGAGACTGATCGAATAGAAACGCAAGGGGAAGCACGGTAGACGAGCCAGATGTGACCTCGGGGTATGTCGCTATATTACTCGGTTTAAAATAACTCACGACCCTTGGCAGCCCAGGGTACGTTTGGCACATGTGCGAGCGTTTAAAACTAACCCAGCCTAGCGCGAATGCATCAGAAGCATCCCCGCGCGTCGCAACAGACGCCACGATCCCTGGGGTGCAGTTTCGCACCAATGAAGCGCCTCAACCGGGTCCTGTGTAAGTGCAGAACTGAGCGGTTAGCGTACGTTTCTCACATAACAGTAGACGACTGGACAATCCAACAACCCGGCAGATAATGAACGACTATGCCAAGGGTTATATAGAAATCCCAGCGGCGGAGGAGCGCGTAAAGAATGCACTCGGAGAGCAATACAATTACGCGATCTGGGGGCAAGCGATCCAGGAAGTTTACCGGGAAACGGATGACGAGGAAGAGCGAGCAAAATTGACGGTGGACCGCGTGTTTGAACAGTATATCGTCCCGGAGCAAGAGCGGCTCGATAACTTGGGCGCGTTGAGGAATCGACAGAGGAGAATTTAGCGCGACTCTCTTACGGTCTTTGTTTTTTTTCGAACTCACCTAATTTTCTTTTATATCGCTATTGCTCGACCACCCGACAACACAGGTCAGCATAAACGTATAACCCATCGGTCCAGCATACCCTCTTGCCGCATCTGCGATGAAATCGAGCACCCCACCGTCACGCCTTCCGAAGTCGAGGCAACGCATGCACAGCGAGGTTGTTGGTCTGTTAAGGCGGACCGCTGCTGTTGGCAGCCCTCAAGGCCTCATTGTCGAGTAACCCGGCGGCATTTAGTGTATTTCGTGAATATGTTAAGCAGCACCACCGTAGCTAATTGTTACGTACATACTTACTAACAACACGCGACAGTGTTTACGTTAAATGGGTATTACGAATGTCTGACGGAATTTAAGCGTCCGAGGAAAACCTAACCCCCATGCCCAAAAGCTTACCGCCAGAAACCAAACGACACCCGTCCCCGCACGACAGAACTAAAAGGCGGCGTGTCGCGGGTGGTGGATCCTCCGACGCAGGTGTAACGGTCCCCAAGCGCTACTGTAGCTTCTGCGGTGGTAGAACGGGAAAGCGACAGCACGAATGCCTACGTTGCGGGGCAATTGTTTGCGAACAGGACTCACTGGACGGGAAAGGATGCATAGGGTTTGCGACGGTATCTAAACTGGCGCCATTCCTTTGCTTCTTGTGCGACCAGAGCGAATGGAAGAGGTCGCCAAAGCCAAAGCCAAACCCTACAGTGAGTCGCTCGCTTTTGAGGGGCGCGAAAACTCAGGGCAGCAGTACGCCTTCTTAGGATACGCGGAGCGGAAATACGCTAAACTGGATTGGCCGGCCGTCTTCGTAAGCCTCCAGCTCGCCGGAAACGCGGATACTTTTATACGAGAGGCACTCACGCTGGACGTCAAGCACCTCGGAAACGAAAACGTGAGTGACCCTGCTTGCAATGAACCCGGCCTACTGAGTTTGAAAGCAGCTACGCATAGTGCATGCCTGGTTAAAAAATTCGGGCCAGCTTGCGGCGCAACGGGAAATGGCAGAGGGTTGCAAACACATCCAAGATTCCATCAATTCTGCCGCGCCGGCTAACACGTTTGTCGTTATTGACACGCATACAGAAACGGAGACGGGACATCTCCAGTACGGAGGGGGGGAAACGCAACCGAATTTTGCACCCGCGTCGGAGGTTATCGACGGGTACTGCGGGGAGGCACTCTTGAAGGCAATGCAGGCGGCCAGTACCTTTGCGCGACAGCAGCGCGCGAGTGAGAGCTCACAATGGTTCAACGATTCGGTATACTTTCGGGGCGGGTGGAGGGTGCTTTTGCTCGCCACATGCGGCCAAGCTGTCCGAACAGAGAAAGCCCTGGTTGACGTAAAACGTTTGGTCGAAAGGCGCGTTCTTTCCGATGCGCCAAACGTACGGCACTGACAAAGAATTCAGAGACGTGTTTGATTTAGCCCTGGGTTTTGGCGGGCGCGCAACCATTCCGGGGCAGGTCAGAAGCCTTCTGAGTACGGTGATCGAGCGTTTAGCGGTAAACAAACGCGGTAACACGCTATGGGACGCGGTCATTGAGTCCGTCGCTCAAGACCTGGGTCTACTGCAAGTCAGCAGCGTCGTCGCGGCGTACAAGGAGCGAGGATCCGAGAAGATAGAGTGTCGGGAAATTGGGTTGCACTCACCGCCGATGAGGCCGTGGGGCATAGAGTTTGCAGCTTGCGGAAAGGACGGGTGCACTCCAAAACCGTACGAGTTTCACACTCGAACCAACCCTAAAGGGGTGAGGGTGCAATGTAGGCGGTGCGGTTGGGCGTCCGAGGTCGTAACGGGGTCAGACGTACGAGAATACGTTTTTCCATTCAAAAGCACCGCGCCAGACGTTTACTGGCACGCATACCCTACCTGCACAGCGCTAGCAGCAGTATTTGTGACGGTCACAAAGCAGAAGCAGGGTAGAATACGCCATACGTAACCGAGGTTTTTTTTCGCTTACGGAAACCTCCGCACTCCCTCCGCCATGCAACCCGATGCAAATACAGAGAGAGTGAAGCTAACGATCGGTAAGGAAGCGGGTCGCATTCAAAGGTTGGCACTGACCAGCTAGAAAAGTCAGGCCGCTCAAAGCGTCGAAGAATTTCTGTAGCTTCTGCGGTGACCTTGCAGACGAAACGTGTCTGCTGGAGTGCGTAGAATGCCGGGCAAAAATTTGCCGACAAAGCACTAGGTCGGGTCCGGGGTGCATCGAACTGGACGCGGCGAAAGCGAGCCAAGAATTCCTCTGTTTGGTTTGCGAGGGAAAACGGGCAAGGAGGCAGGCGGTAGCAGCAGGCGAGTGCGAGGGCCTGGTCCCGGTAAGGCACAGATATGAAGCAGAGCGCGAGTACTGATCTATTTTGCAGTACGGCTTTGCCGGATACAGTGGGCGAAGGCACGCAAAGATAACTTGGCCTTTGCTTCTCGTGAGCATTGAATCGAGGAGCGGCGGCGTGATTCGAGAGAGCCTCAAGCTTGACCTGCAAAACGAGTATTTGCCGAACAAGGGTAGCGTACGCTACGGCCCCGTTTTCTACCTCAAAGTTTGCAACTGACAAAGGTTAGTTGCATTTCGCAGAAGTAAACTTGCAGGAAAACGCAGAAGATGCCGCAAATAAGATCAAACTCGCTTGTAGCTTCCTTGATCGGTCTATCAAAGGGGCGGTTCCAGCGAACACCTTCATCGTGCTTGGTGCTGAGGTCAACCCGGACGCAGGGACGTTTGGGGGGGAGCTTGCTGGGGATCTGCTGCAGAGGGTGTGTGGCCCTGATTTAGCCAACCGAATGCAACGCGCTAGCGAGCGTGCGCAAAACGGAGGTCGCAACGCCACGGGTGCGTGGTACGACGACTCACCGTTTAATAGAGGGGGTTGGAGGGGTTTGTTTCTAACCAGAGGTGGATCGGCACTTTGCTACCACCCGTCGTTTGCGAATTTACTTTCGCTCGTGGAAAGGTGAGCCGAATGGCACGATGGGTCAGTCAAATCTGAAGACACCCTACAGCAGCGCGTTTGACTTTGTGCTCACCTTTGGCGCGGCGTCGCTTTGGGAAAAGGACCTGAAAAAATGCATCAGCAGAGCCGTCAAATGCATTGGAGTAGACAAAACCTTAGGTATATGGGGTGCTATTTCGCAAGTGATAGCTCAAGACCAAACGTTGCTGCAGGCGACCGACGCTGTGCTGATGTACCGAGAGAGGGAGGGGGGGCAAGCAGTGAGCAGGCGCATTGGCGCGCATTACCCGCAGCTAAGACCATGGGGCTTCCAATTTGAGGACTGCGGCACCAAAGGGTGCAACCCCCTGACAACTGAACTGGCGGTGAAGAACAGCCATGGAAAAATCCAGGTTGTTTGTCAACGCTGTCTATGGAAGTCGGTCTGGGTCGGGGAGCGAGACGTTGAAGGGTATTTTAACAGAGTGAGTAGCAGAGCGCCAAGCGTTTATTGGCACAGTTTTCCAGCTTCTCAAGAGTTGAAAAGGCTGTTTGTAACAATTACCAGCGAACATACGAGTCGGGCGGGCGAGTTTGATTAGCCACATGTACGGTACGGTTTCAGTTCGAGATATGCCTACGCCAGTCAAGCGAAACTGCAGCGTCAGTCCAGTCGGTCCAACGCAGAGCAGCGCGTTACAGCACGCCAAAAACCACACAAAGCCTAGCATGTCATGGGGTCAACGGGCTGAGCTGGGAGGGTCGTGCTCAAACGCCGCCCTCTCTTCCGGACCTGGGAGTTTCTCCCGGATTGGTTGGGTGAATCCAACCCCCATCGCACCGAACTGGGGCAGCACGCGCTAGAGTACGAACAGCTTCAGCCTGAACTTAGCAATCTGGCGTGAAGCGGCGGTGAAATTGCGGGGGTCATGGATCTCTACGGCCATTCTATCGAGCAGCATGCGAGGTTAGGCGACGAGCGTTTAAAGGGAAGCTGGGCGTACAGCCTGGTCGGTTAGCGAAGCGTGCGTGCATAACACCCGAGGGCCGCATCCGTGGCCAAACCCACTATATAACCGGCGGCGCTCTTCACACATTTTAGTGAAAGTCGCTTTCAAGGTAAGAAAACCGAGGAGCATTCGTTGGTTTTGTTTTTTATTTTCTATATTTAACTGCAACTTGATTGATAGGCGCCTCACCGCGAGGAAGGTCAAAACCGACAGTGCGGCCAAGGCCAGAACGCAGGCCACCAAAGAACGGTTCACTCGCGACCCAAAATAACACTGCAGTCACAACGTGGTCCACATCGACGGAGGCGTTGGCCGCAAAGTAAACTCCTCAACGTTTAGCGGGAATGACAGCGTTGCGAGCTTCACCGTCTGAGGCTCCGAGAGACACTGCCACAGGTGAGCGGGGCACCGAACCGCCCGTAAACGAGCTGACCGTTGGGACGCACGACCCATGGCAAGCAAGGTGCACCCAGCGCATTTTTCCCAACTTGGGACCGCGCTTGCCCAAACACTTACACCTCTCCAAGCGTTTGACACCCAGCGGCGGTACAACCTCTCCATACCGCGCCTCGTTCATACAACGGAGCTCCCACCGGGGCGTCATCTCACCTCTGATATTAGGTCTTGATCGCCAGCGCACAAGGCTTTCTGGATATGCGCCTCGAAGATCCGGCACGCTACGCCTGAATTACGAAACGGGGCAGGAGGGGCGTTCGTGCGGTCTTGTAACGAGTGCTGAAGGTTCCTGGAAAGCCTGTACTCCGGCGGACGCTCCCGATGCTTGGTCACATACGGTGCCCAGTAGAGGGTGCGGCGTCCACAGAGATACTCAGACCCAGACCGCGAGGAGGATTTGACCAGAAGCGGATGCAGGACGGTGGCGCACGGCATCCGAACCGTAGAAGGCGCAGTTCTCGACTCAGGCGACCGCTCTCTCGAGGTACTGGGGTGAACGCGAGCACGCTCGAGGCGGCTTGGGCAACGTGCTGGATTAAATTAACCCTTGCCCCCGAGAAGAGAACCAACGGTCGCTTCCTCGAATCGCCCGGTTTGTCAGAGAAAGTCTATAGAATTGCCCGATTGCCCGGCCAACTACCTCTGGTTCATACCCAGCGGGTGCTGTCTGAAGCCCACCACGCTTGGCAACCAAGTCTGCTCCCGAACGGCGCCGTGTGTGACTAGCGTCCCTCAAGAAAAGCTTGACAAGCGACGCGTCGTCGCCTTCAGGAAGAGCAAGGTCAGCCGTCTCCACGCAGGGCGGGGTTCTGGCGCCGCCATCCTGTACAGCGCCATTCTCTGGCACAAGTCGACTCGTGCTCTGCAGATATGCGCATGAGACCTAAGGTCTTTTGAAGCCATTACACGCACCGCAGCGTTGTCCTCTGACGCAGGAGCGATAGCGTCATCCGTAGGCAATTCAGGCTAACCCGCAGCATGTTTGAACCCGACGCACGCATGGTATGGGCGTGCCTCCCGTTGGTCGGGAATGTTGGATGCGCCCCCGTTGCTGTTTGCGAGCCGTTCCTCCCTCACCGTCGCCTCCCGACCTCACAGGTTGGTCGCGACCGCTCGCTCCCCGCCAATCGCCACCGCCCAACAAGGAAGTAAATAAAAATAAACATAAACGTAAAACAAAAGGTCGCGATTCGCCTCTTCGTACACAGCGGCGCCGCCGTGCTCCTCCATCCCCTTTCTAACCCCTCGGACGCTCAAAGAAGAAACGGTGCAATGCTGTTCTGTAAGCTTCCGCCCCACCCTGTGCGTTAGAGCATTCTTGAATCGACGGTTGTCGGTGCCCAGGTGAGTCTTTTTGCACTGACGCTTGACCCGTATGCTGCATCGCTCATGCCAGAAACTCAACTCGATCGTGGCTCGTTCGACTGATGCACTTCTCACCTAGGCTGCGACTTCGCTCCAATCTGGGCAGCATCTTCGCATCGTTGCCGCGGCTCTTCTTAGCCAATGTTGCGAACCCACAGCACGGCGCGAACTCTCCCGTGCGGCTCTGCGGCTACCTATTTGATTGAAGCGAGGCGGCCGCCGACAGAGCTAACCTCAGATCTGCCTTAGCTCTCTGGTCAAAGGTAGCCTGTTTAACCGTTCAGCTTACATCCAAAGGCTCGCTGCACGCAGTGAGCCTGTCCTTTCGTGCTCCGAGGTAAATTGCTATAACCGCTTCCGTACCTGTTTCTGATTGCTTGTAACAGCCAGCCCAGTCGGCGTCGAAGCGAGTTCTTGGGCTGGGTGCCACTCTACAACATCACCCCTCCATTGTCACACCAGCGAAGCTGGTCATTTGTGAGGAAGAAATCGAAATCAGGCAGGAGATTCGAACTGTTTTCCCCCTTGTATTCGGAGGTGCGTTTCCTGCCTCGAGGAGGCAGGCGATTGTTTCGGGAACATTGCCTCATCCTTTCACGTCTTTCTCGGCTTTGCATGGTAACCGCTCCACCCTCAAATGTGCTCCTCGTTTTGAACAGGCCAAAGTCTTCAAGGAATGGCTTCAGCCAAACTACTAGAAATTTTCTGGTTCGTGAGCCGTTTCAGTCTCGCCGCTTTCCCCACACCCCTCGACCTTCGCAGACCAGACAAGCCTGTTAAATCGATCGGTCTTCAAACGTATAGCACGGCAGTGGAACCCCTGTGCTGCATGGGTCATTGCTTGAGGTAAATTCAACGGGAGGTGAGGTACGGAGCGTACTCAATTTTCTTTTCTTCGGTTGAGCCTCACCGTACTGTCCCAGACCTCCCATGCAGGCGTCGTCTGGGCAGTGGGCAAAATGTTTCACCGTTTCGCCGTTGTCTGGACCTCTATGAATGCAACGAGTAACGTTGCGAGCACTCTCTACTCTACCCACGTCGTCTGGGGGAATCGAGGGACGCAAGTAAGGTCGCTTCTTGCTGAGGTGGATGGATGCTGCCGCCCAGATGAGCCCGTGAGGGCTCTCCTGGCGGCAAGTGCATCCTCCTTCGCTCATATGAGTTTGGGTGGCGAAAGAGGGCGAGCCTAGTTGAATTCCCGTTTCAGTATAACACCAACATACCCAGCAAAAGTCAGGGTACGCATGACGCCCTGAGAACGTCCTTGACCTTGAGAGAGAAGCCCTTCCCATTGCAGCGTGCCGCGCGTTCAAGAACCTAGAAAGATGCACCAGTCAGTCGATTGAGCCACGCTCTAGCGGGAAGAAACCTACTGCGACCGCCTCCTCTGCCTGGAAGCGCGTCGTTAAGCAGGCTGAACAGAATCAAGGACGCCAAAAATACCCTCAGATCTTCACCGGGATCCGGCGCCACCAAGCGCGTTGTTCACGCCCGACTGTAGTAACCTGGCGATGTGCTTATCGTAGAGTATTGGTAGCGTGTATAACCTGCTTGACCAGACAAGCGTCGTACGAGGTGACGCAGGCATCGAAACCTTGCGGGATAAGCGGGTTAGCGATCAATTCAGCGCACTTTTCTTTACTGCCGGCGAGGGCAATCGCGACGTCCGGGGTACGCTGTTTAACCTTTAGGCGCGGTTTTGCAGGGTTGATTTACTCAAGCGCGAAGGTACCGCAAGAATGAGGCGGCTTCTAAGGTTTTACCAATTGTGGATGAGCGATTATGAACAAGCACTCAGGGGGCGTGAGCGCTTTCTTTGGTAGTGCTGTAGGGGCGCCATTCAGTCGAGGCCTTGAGGCTGGTACGCCTCCATAGTGCCGTTGGTGACTGGGCAAGAGTGAGCAAAACTTAACGCTACAAACAGCAACCCTGGTACCCACAGCTTGGAGAACCTCCGAGCGTGTGAAGTTGGCCCCCTCCTTCTCAGATTCCCTGTAAAGAGCAATCCGGTCGCTGGACGAGGGTAAGCGCGCGGTTGCTTAAAGCGAGCAGAATGCGTACGCAATTCTCTCGTGAAGGGTTTTAACTGGGGGCTGGTAAAGGCAGAGGGGTGCAAGCCTGGAGAGGCCGCTTCAACCTCAATCTTGTGCAACCCGCTGGTTGCTGAAAAAGAGAGGCTACCTTGGGTACTGCGTCTTCACACTCACGGAGGTTAGGGGGTTTTCATCGACGGTCACCCGGATCAGCGTTCGTTTGTTTTCGACCGGAGGTCAAGAATCAAGGCGTTAGGGGACGAGAGCCGCGTTCCTGGTTGACAGGGCGCGGGGTGTACGTTCAAACCCCCCCATCCGCAGATGCTGGACCGGACGCGTTTGTGAGGCTTGCCAAGGGTTGCGACAAGTCGAGAAAGAAGAGTGAAGCCTGGTTTGAACGCAGACAGGCGGTTCTTTGCTTCTTTGCTTACGCCCCATCTCCCCTATTGCCCGCGCCCCTCTCACCCGTAAAACTACCAGCAGCAAAAGCACCTCCCCCAACCTATAGGAGGGTGCCGTACCAAGGCAGCGACCTGCCGGCGTTCAGCCTAGTTGGGGTTTCCTTCTGAGTACATTTGTTGGCGTGGCGTTTTGTCTCAGGCGTTCATTGCTGGTATGTATACGTAGCCGACGTTGGCGCCCGGTTTGCCGCGTCTGTGGAGGTATTCGTGGACGGAAACCAAGCTCTAGAGGTGGGTTTCTCCTTGCGCGACGGAGCCAACGCTGTCCCTGGTGTTCAAGTTTGCTGCGGACCCCAACGTGGTACGCTTTCTTTGTGCAGTGCCGTGTGAAACGAATCCGAATTTTATGAGGCAGGGGGTCGTTTTTCCTGTAGAGATACAGAGAACGGAACCGGCACCTAGGAAGCTCAGACTAGGAGGCTCATCGCGTGTTCCACGCTTCAGCCTGTTTTTTTCGCAGTAGTTTTTTTATATAAGGTACGCGAGGGCGGTCCCCCTTCCTCAGCACGCCGCCAGACCCAGGCGTGCATCCCCCTTTTGCCGCCCTTGCTGACGCCCTTAGGCTTTGTGCATGCAGGCTCTCTCAGCCGCGATGCCGGAAAAGCTAGCCAAAATCAACGCGGTTGGTGCCAGCCCGCTCGTTACCCAATCTTTCAAACATACCTCCCATAATGACAGCAGCGAAAATGGCTCGCTCAATGCTTCTAACTGTGTTGCTTTCTACACAGCTGAGGTCGATGCTGGCGCCCCACGTCCCGGCCATTTGCTCATTGGGCACTCTTTTGGTTGATGCGGGAGGCCCCAACACGCGGGCTAGCCAGCCTTACGTTGCTGCAAACTCTAGTTTGAACGCTGGCAATTCAGCCGTAGGTTTTTATCGGCGAGTCGTTAGATCTGAGCCTGGTCTTTATGCCGTTCGTAGTGGTTACTATTTCCTGTACGCGATCTTATTTGTTGTGAAAAGGTTCCTTCTCTCGCGTCCACTGCATAGCCAACGCTTCTACAGCATCTTTGACGCCACCAATCAACGTGTTGGATTTTCCGAGGCAATTTACGTTAAGTCTAACAGCAACTAGAGCTACGCAGGGCGGGGACTCGTACGAGCTGTCGAGGGAGTATTGGTCGTTGGAAAACCCTCGGAAGCACCTATGTGGTTGAAGTTGTCGTTGATAAAGGCGTTCAGTGCGAAAACAGCTAACGCGACGTAAACAGCGGAGTGCTTCCATCGTGGGGAGTGGGTGATGACCGCGGTCTGCACGTCGCAAAGCAACGCCGCTATTGATAGGCTAGTTGGAAGCTCGGTATATGCATCAGCGATGAAGAGTCTTTGTACCCTTGGCTAACATCGACGCAGGTAATGTGGCTTTCGCAGAACCGACCGCTCCATGGCCGGTGTCGTACGTGCGGCCATAGAAACGCTCCCTGTAAAATAACGCACCACTAATGAGCCACGGTGTATGAGAAAAGGATATAGACGTACAGAAAGCTGCACCCGTCGATGAACACTCGATGCGAAGGCGTAGAGGCCCACGTCGTTGACGACGAGGTAGGTTGCATCAGCCCTGCCGTTAATCAAATTGTTGAGGGAACGAAGCCAGATTTGAGGCGTTGACCGTCAGCTCCGTACGCTACTTCCCCGATGTTATGCACGAGCAGCTTGAAGTTACTACATTGTCGAGCAGTAATCTCGAAGAACTGGGTAGGGGAGTCACAGGTTGCTTCTGTTTTGTTCCAACGCATTTGCAAGCGGTGACCAAATTGCTGGTAGTCGAGGAGGCCTGGGGAACCTTGATCGTGAATGGAATGTATAGAAAGCATGGTGACGGAAGCGATCGCGAAACGTCATACAACTCACTGGAGGCAAGGGCGGTGCCAGTATCGCCGGCACCATGGCCTGGTAGAAAAATGGCTTCAAAACCGTAACTGATCGGTTGTGTGATGCCCCAGTAATGTTGACGGAGCAGGCGGGGTCTTCTTTAGTGGAACGTTTGTCCTTGGCGTATTAACAGCGGCCCGGATGAAGAGGATGCCGAGGGCCCCTTCTGATATCTTTCCTCGGGAGAAAGTATTGTACGTCACCGGTGTGGGGACCTGTCCATGCCTCTGACGGTGCCGTTTGCCAAGCGGAATTGAGTAGAACGCCGTCAAAACCAGTGAAGCTGTTGTCATTGGACAAATTAGCTGCCCTGATGGGTTGTTCGTTGGTTACCAGGCTAAGGCCGAGTGTGACATTGCCATTCCACTCTGCTCCAATGGCGTCGAACTTGACTGAAATTACTGAAACAGTCTGGCAGTATCCCGACTGAGCGATGTTGTTGTAGAAGAGTACCTGAAGCAGAACATCATTGGTCAGTATCTGCCCCTCCTGCCAGTTCCGTCTTGCCTATCAAGTTGGAAATAGCTGCGTTGAGCAAAACGAGCAATGCGTCTTCTTGAGCAACCCTTTCAATCCTGCGTACACCCACCGAGGGAAAGTAATATGAGTGAACTGCTGTGAAGGGTACACGGAACCAACCTTCAAACCCAAGCACAACGGTCAACACATCCTTGGTTGGCGTAACCGACACCCACACCCCCTCCGCCACCCCCACCGTTGACCCAGTAAACGAGGCACCAGTAATTCAAGCAAAGCACTTTCCGACCGGAGAGCAGGGCCTCAGGCTTGAGTTGGGGCGTTGCAAGCGTAGCCCAGGGGCTTGTTCATAGCGAGTAAAGGTGAGCTTCAAGGAAGCTGACCTATTTCACTGAGCCGCGACAGAACATGACCTACAGGGGCTAATAGTAGTGCTGCAGCGCAAGCGCATGAGAAGGGAGCGAAGGCAGAAAAAAAGGATGTTAAAAGGGGGAAGAGGTGGCATGGAAGCCGTCGTACGTCAGTTACATCGACTGATACCCGAGAACAAAAGAAGGCGGATAAGTAAACAGCTGTAAACACTCGTGTACAAACAATGACAAAGAAGCAGCGTGGTGCGTATCTCGCCGCGCTCTCACTGGCAGCCAGTGCAGAATCAATCATATGAGTATTTGAATTGCACATATCACGTACGAAG
This sequence comes from Boletus barrowsii, assembly GCA_038088775.1. Lineage (NCBI taxonomy): Eukaryota > Fungi > Basidiomycota > Agaricomycetes > Boletales > Boletaceae > Boletus > Boletus barrowsii. The sequence continues at coordinate 9,544 of JBBPJP010000108.1, read as the reverse complement.
GACTGGTGAAGTAAAGATTTGAGAAGGTTCAACCCAGTTTATCTTTCTGTTCTTAGAGACAACCGTTGGCGACGCCGTGTTACATAGCGCTCTGTCTTGCGCAGTAACGTCGGCGAAGTTTGAAACACACTCGCATTGGCGTCTAACAATCGCTGTAACACCGACATCCATCGACTGTACAGACGATGAGCCAGCACCATCTTTGAAACCGGCGCCAGCATCATCAGTATCGCCTCGCATACCAATGGCGTTCTGGACCTCAAAGTTCAGCCCAGCGACCCGTGTACAGCGCGATGCAGCCAACCCAATCAAGCCCCGCGAGAGCCCTGGCGATGTCTGAATCTTCATACAGCACGCCAGGCGCTACGTGCGTTCCAAACCAATGCCCATTATATGGCGCACCTAAAATCACCCCCTCTCAAGATGAACCGACGACAGACCAACTTGGAATAGGTTGCACGTGAGTGAATCATCTGGTGGGACCAGTAAGTGGATTGTGCGCATATCTTCAAAGTATGCGGCGCTAGCTTACGGTACTCGCAAATGGCTATTGGTCCGGATGGATGGGGCGTCTCTTTGCGTTTTGAATTTGTTTACAGCGCGAAGAACCCTTGGGGACTGCATACTCTCGGTCACGAGTGGGCTAGGGGGCCGTTTCAGAAGTGCAGCATAAATAGGCAACCAGACGCGCTGATGCGGAATGCCACAACGCCAGAAACCAAGTGAAAGCGCGTAATACAAACACCGCCCTCAAACAAGACAAGAAGCAGCCAACCTGGTGATTGACCAGGGTCGCCACCAAACTGCCTTGAGAGGTTAGCTAGTTGCCCCAAGTTTTGATCGGCTGCGTCGCAAGTTCAGCTCTTTTTTCTCTTTCGGGAACTCACGTAGACTTGCGTTGGCGCCTCCTGGTTTAACCCCGGGAAAGAATCCGAAAAGACCGAGGCAATATTGAAAGACTACCGCCATCACGCTGATCTGCGACTGAAAAACAAGGCTCGGGTCACCGTACGAGCTGGTGGAAATACTGACGCTTTAAACAGCTAAGTCACTGCGGCCAACTTACCCTCTGCCTTGAATCCAGAAAACGACTGGAAGCCCTCCCGATGAACGGCCTTCACGGCGGCGCTTACGGTCGTCTCAGGAACGTATACACTAGGTTAACTACATCGGTAGCGGCGCTGTGCGCCAGTCCCCGACTCCAAATAAAATATATATTAACGTGATCAGGTATTGAATAAGTGCTGTTAGTTGGGTGCTAGCACCACAAGTGGGGTGGCGAAAACAAGACAAGGTCATCTAGATGTAGCATGGCAACTTTCATTTAGAACCCCCATTTCATCAGGGACCTGTTCTATCATTCTTCCGCTAAAGAGGGAGAGCTACAGGGCATCGTAGGTGACCCAAACGACACGGTAGACAACGCATAGAGCATCCGTTAGCTCTGGCACACGTAAGGCCAAGACCGCGCCAGGTTGGACGGTCGAGTTGATCACCTATCCGGAAGATCAGGAAACATGCGGTAATGATGGAGACTCACCCTCGCCTGGAAATTGAGTCAGAATGCATCGTATCGCACTAATAGATGCCCAATGCAAGGCAGAGTATCCCAGTGGTGACGTGAGAGGTCCCGACGAGGACCACAAGAGTCGGAGGGAGGCAAACCACCAGATTATGCAGATACCGCAAATGGGCCAGATGGCGGTACAGCAGTTGAGGAGGGAGTGTCAGGGAGCTGGATATGACAGCAGACAAGGCTGCGACAACGGCAAACAGCGCCAGCAGTGACTGGCAGTCAGTCACGCAGAAGTCGTTAGCTACAGATAAGTCAAGTCAGCACCGAGTGACCTACAAATAGTCCATATGATTCGCCAGAGCTACCAGAGCCACCTGACATATCCATGAACGCAGTGAGCGAACCCCCGAACGTCGAGCTCGAGGGGAGACAGAAGGAGATCTGAACTCCAAAGGAACATACAGGAGACAACCAAACTGATATATGTACCGCTCAATAATTCGAGCTCACAATCAACGCAGAGTAAGTGATGACAGCTCACTGTTACGTTTTCGGGTGTTTCAAAGACAATATGACAAATACTTGTGTGGGCCGCCGAGAAGGTTTAAAAACACGACACAAGGAATTTACAGACCTGCAGTGTATGCGAGATTCAAGAGCCTCCAAAAATTTAAAGTGCAACACTCACATCCCGCTACCTTAATCTACACTGCTTCAACGTGCAACAACAACCACAAACAATAATTTCCTTAATTACCTTGCTTGCAAGGTCTTTCCGGAGGCACTCGTGTCAGCCCCTGACCCGGATTTGCTACAGTAGCAAATAGCGAAAAACAGTAGTAAACATGTCTGTACGCATCACCTTCCGGTCGTCCGTTGTTCCATAGCCTTCCTCGTTCACACCAGTTTGCAGTCGGGTGAACGACTCAGCCCTTCTTCGGTCGGTTGTCATACGAAGAAATGGTGGGACAAAGTGCGAAAAGGGACATAGACCTGTAATTTTACATGCGGAAAGGCAGTCGGAGGTCATGGGTCCGTCATGTTGCACGCGCAGTTGAGGTTCCATAGACCAGTAGGGTGTTCGTGCTATCCTTTGTCGGCGTCGTTGGGGAATAGCAACTCGTTCTATCATCAACATATTTGAATGCAAGCAAGGTTGGAGCCGACTGTCTCAGTCGGCCCTTCCCAAGTTAGTTAAAAGTTCCTGCAGGTCCGTTTGCTCTGGACAACCCTCCCCCACTTCGTGGGAGTCGGGGAACAACTATCATAATGGCGCCAGATCGTACAACAGCATACGTACTTGAGGGCCAAACAGTCCTCTGACTCACTGGCAGTGGCTTACAAAGTTTCAAACCCCTCCATCCGACCCGAATTCGGTGTCTGTCTGGAGTGGGGCATACAACTGCGACATGTAACCTCGTTGTCGGATATTCGGGGCCATTCAAGGACGTGTCAGGGTGCGACGATATGTCACTGTGAGCACGTCTCAGCTGACTCCGGCCCCGTCTTTTCGACCATTCCCTTGACGCTAAACTTTGGCGCATTCGCCTTTCCTCAGGATGAGCTAGGCAGAAGAACTAGCGTACTACGAGTCGATGCCCCCTGGCTGCACATGCATTCGTTGCCTCGTCTGATCCGTATAACCTACTTGAGTAGCACCATTGAGACAGCGATCCAAATATATTCAAGTGTGCATTCGACAGACAATTCGAGTTCCTATACGAGTTAGGGGGGATCGAGCGTAACGCGACTTATTGAGCGTACTATAGAGCCGCTGTCACTTTCTCCGACTTTGCGAACTGCTAGCGGAAATCCCGATTTCGGATGTCATAACAATACCGTCCCCGTCCGAATCGATGGTATGGCGCCTTTTCCCCAGAGTTGATGACGATGCAGAGGATGAGGGCGGAAGCGGTCTGATGGGTACGTAACCCATGACTTTCACCCAGCGATTATCGCGAAGTTTGTCTGCCGTTGCGTTTCCGACGAGATACGCAACCGCATTGTACCCTCCATACTCCTGACCTGATACCAGACGCTCCTTCACCTGTGACCATTTTTCGTTGAGCTGCGACTCGGACTGGTGAGTAAAATCCCGGTCCCACTGCGCCCCGCGGAACACTCGGCTTGAATTTGCGACCGCCAACCCAAACCGAATGAACGTGTTAGGAATGGAGATCCCTTTTTGAGCTGGCACGAGTCAGTATCTGAAGCTCACGAGTTTCTGACAGGTGCCAAAACATACTGTGTTTTTTGAAAAACGACTCGACGTTTTCCCTCACAGCATTGGTCGCAGTATTCGAGTGAACTTCTTGCAGGGGTTCGTTGAAAGGGGAGCTGACATCCCCGACGATGATGATGAAGGCAGTCACCATGGTAATGAACGGAAGCGGGTTTTTGAGCCCCTTTCTCGACCGAGAAGTCCAAGGCACAGTCTTCATAAACTCGGGGATCTGATGGTCAGAAAGGTGATCCGTGCTTATATCTTTCGGGGGGAATACATCTGGCAACAGCCCTGCAAACACCAATGAGGCGAAAAGTGCCAGAGCGTGGAGGGAGGAAGTTGCCGGCGAAAAGTTGTCCCTGACCCAGTTGTACATCTGCAAGCAGAAGGTGTCGTTTTGGGGAATGGATGCGTTACTGATTTTCCACTCTTTGGGAAGGGTGTCTTTGTGAAGTATTTGGTGGTAGTAAATTAGCTTCACGGAGCATGCAGACCATTCCGCTCGCCGATCATTGAGTTGAACTGACTCGGATTGTCGCGACGCCAGCAAGTCGCGTGATTCTTGCGGGGTCAAGAGGGCAGAGCTCTGATTGAGACGTGGGGGTTCCGCTTGCCCGAGAGACAGCCAGACCGAGTGAACGACGACCTTGCTCGGTGCTCCGCGTGAGTGAGGGACTGGGTTTGCGGACCAAGGGGCGTGGTTAATTTTCAAATGTTGGCACACGTGGGTGACTGCATATTCGACGAAGACAGAAGTTTCCTCTGCAGACAGTCCTCGAAATTGACACGTCTTTGTGATCTCGGACACGGCGATGGACAATGTGCGACGAAATGCACCTCCCTGTATGAACGGTGGCTCCCGCCGCGCTCTCTTCACGCCGTCGATTAGCTTATGGACGAAGAAGGACAGAGGCTCTCCGCTTCCGCGAGCCGATTCAAGCCGCATCGTCACCGTTCCATCCGGATCCTTTGGACTGACAGCTCGCAGGAGGTACGAAAACGTTGGATTTCCATACGTGAGAGGATGTGGCTCGTTAAGCCACGCGCTCAGCTTTTGCTGCCTTTCCATGGCAGCTATCTTGACGTCAAGCCGATTGTTAGCGAGCAGTGGCTCGAGCTCCGTTTGCACGGCGTCTGACACCAACTTCTTGACCTCTTTGACGTACACTTTGAATGCGATTTCGACCGTATTGCAAGCGACTCGCATGTTGTCGTCCGGGACGTCCGCGAATGCCGTATCTGGGAGGTGGCGCAAAGCATGATGGATCGTTAGTCTTGCTTGCGAAGTCTAGGTAGTAACGTCAATCAGCAACAACGCTACAGGCGACAAGATGCGAAATAAGGTCCTTTGTCGCATTCATAAGCTCTCAGGACCATCAGCGGCAGTCATTGCTGTCCCGTAGCACCATGGACGCGAGCGCGAAAAAGTACGCAAAAGTAACAGCGTGTGCGCGGCGAAGCGAGGGAACAAAAGAGACTCACTTCAGCGTGGGCAGCGTTATAAGTCAACTCTTGGCACCTCCATGAACACATAACTGGAGAGAGAGTTCTTTCCAACACCGGCCAGTGGTCGCTGCGGACCACAACTTTTCCGTTTACGACATCGTGGAAAGAAAAGAAATTTCCGTTGATGGTAGGAAAACCATCGGAAACGATACCCATTGACACAAACATGGGTGCCATTAACTTTTGTGACAGCACCTTTGCCGCGCCTGTGTGAGCGTAGTTGAGGGTACGCTCCAGCACGCCCATGAACTCGATGTCATACGGAGATACCTCACATGCCTGCCCATCTAAAATGGACGTGCGCTCCTCCCACATGGACTCGATAATGGAAGTGATGGGGTAGGTTGTCCACCTGCAAAGGTTAGGTATCACCTACAGCGTATGGCCAGTGTTCCGGTCAGTTCACAGAGTAACATCTGGCTGAGAAGCTTCTCACCTCTGGGGTAAAGGGCTGTAAGCACCGCAAGACGGGCCGTAGAACTCTAGGGTGCGGCAGAAACCTGCATATCGTCGCAATCACGCTGTCGTATATGGCGCTTGAATGCCGATGAGTTTACCTCGATCTGAATATGGGTACGAATGTGCACTCACCCTCCAGTACGATTGTCCCCTCTGAGACGGAAAACATCGATGGCGAAGGTCTGTTCGAGACGTACGTCCTGGGGCTGATTATCACCATCGATGACAAAACTATGTCGCTGATGTGGGAGGCCTCCGTCGATACAATGCCTCTTGCGCTGCTCGAACTTTCGCTTGTGGGGAGCGGTTGCAGCCGTTGTTCCCGCGAACACCGAAGTAAGCAGCCCTAGCTGAACGTAATGGAACCGCGCGACATTTCTGACACGATGCGAGATGGCATTGTATATCTGGGAATGAGTTCCGCGCACGACTGGAGCACCTCTCCGTATGGGGTCGTCTGGGGCAGCGGCATCATCAACTGGAGGCGTTAAGCGAGCATTGATACGGTCGAGTACCCAGTCATACGACTGGACCGAGCGACGTGCTTGAACATGGCCAAAAATCTTAGTGAATCCGATGGGGTATGCGTGGAAGGTACGGCGCCCCTCGCTGTCTGGAGGGAAAACATCTTGCGCCCTGCGAAGGTCGACAAGCGCTCCCGATCTTGTGAATTCGTTGGGAATCTTGCGCCTGATGCGAAAACCTTCGGTATCATAGAGGGTGGCGTCTCGGTCAACCACGCCATCCACGAGATCCTGGAGCTGGAGTTCCACTCTGTGTGGGTCGTCGTCCGCGCGATCTAACACATGGGAGTAAATGCGAAATATTCTATTGTCCGAAAGCTCCTTCCAGGTTTCAACTTTCTTGAATCTGAGGACAAAACAAATGCGAGTTTATCATTCATGTGCTACGGGACACGGCGACGGTAGACGACTTACGAAATGTGGTGAGCAATGGAAAAGCACATGTGACGGACGTGAGAAAGGTCGCGATCATCGCTCCATCCTCTGCGTTCTTCGTCCCGCGCGAGCGGAACACAGATGGGTTGATTTTGGCCGTAGCGCATACTGAGCGCGACAGGAACATTGTCTGAGAGAAAACTGTCCCGCTTCCACGATCTTGGCGCATTTCTGACCCATTGAGACCATCCCTGAGAAATTGCATCGTGGAGCGCACGCGCGTCCGTCAGACGGAGTTCCAGTGCCCTGTTTCGCTCGTCGAGCCTCCCCCTTACGAACATCGATCAAGTTACGGTTAGGTTCGGTTCTCAGATGTAGATTAAGGTGGTGAAAGAACTCACAGAATGTCAGTAGAATTCTTAACATTAGCTATGTTTGGGGGTTCTGGATATGGATTTCTGCAGTAGAGGTCCTGGAAGCGTAGATTGCTTAACATGTTTGCGATAAAGAGGACAATCATATAGGCGTGCTCCGCGGTCATGGCAGACGAAGGAGCTGTTAGTGCTGTCATGTCGGGGAGGGCATCTGGTTGGGTTACGAGTGTGTGGGGGATCATGGCGATCCACACCTCTTCCTGGCCGATGTACCCTATGTGCATCATGCGCCCTGCGGTAGAGAATGGGAGGGCCGCAAGGGTATCAGGCCAATGCTTGAACATCTTGGCAAATCTTAGCGAGAAGGTCCAATGGCGGTCAGTGCGTTGACGACGGTGAGGGAGGATGGCATCTAGTCCGATCCTGTTCCCCAGATACATCAGAAAGTCAAGGTAGTGACCTTCGACAGAAGGAACAACGTTCTCGTCGAGGGCACCGAACATAAATTCGCGATCTATTTGCACCTGAGTCCTAGTAGAAAGCGACTGAATGGCGCTGTTTTGATGAGAGCCTTGGACAAGAGAGCGGAAATGAGACAGTGCGGTCTGTTTCACTCTCGTGGTGTTGAATTGGATGGCGAAATCCCTGGTGCGACTGGCAATGACGTCGCGTTGTATGCCGTCAAATACATCACCTTGACTGACGGGATCATTGACGCAGTGGTGTTCTGGGATCCTGGCGATGTCGAAGGGACCATCGTCGAAGCCTTCGTCCTCGAATGGGTCAGCAGGGGCAGCAATCTCCTCCGCATTTCCGTCAAATTCATAGCTATCAGAAAGTAAGTGATAGAAACGAAATGAAAAATGCCGCACTCACTCTTCGGAATCTGGCTGCAGGTCCATGCTGGAAAGCGGGTCGGGGACAACTTGACAAGGAAAAGTGGAATGAAAATTGTCTGAAGTGCTGGGAAAGTAACGGTGCAAAGTGAAAAAAAGTCCGGCGGTATTTTCTTTCAAGGGGGGTGGCAAATGCCGCCTCGCTTAGAATGACTCTTCGGCTTTGCGGCGGTGTCCTTAGCGAGGCAATTCAATCGTACATTGTATTGTTCAGCACCCGCGTGGTATTACGCTGTCTGTCGAGAAACGTTCCGACACCCGTGTGACATTCCGCCTGAACAACAGGTCGGTCCACGCAGGTCTCGGTATATAAAATCGTCCCGTACGTAGGCTAGCGACCTTATCCTCAGTGACGCGGTTCATCAACCGCATCCTCTGCATTCTTGCGACGATTGGCGGCACTGGACGAAGAACGTGTGGAACGTGAGTCGACCGAGAAGAAACCCCAGCAATCTAACTAATTGCGCGATCGATAGCGCAGATCCTTCGCCATGGCACCCACTGCCGTCCATGAGGCGCTATTAACAGCGTTAGAGCGCAGCATCCTCTCTTTCGTCAGCAAAATAGGCTTCGACGACGTGACCTACAACGTCAACGTTAATCTGAACAAAGCAGTTCGCGCCTTCAGCAATCCCGACCGCGTCACCATCCCCGACATCCAACTCGCCATTCAAAACAACTCCAGCCTCGCACGAGGCCCCCGCTTCACCACCAAATGGATAGGCGAAGTATGCTTCACCACTTCCCCCTCTGTCACCCGCGAAAACCTTCAACAAACCGTGGATGAACTTCCTCACTCGGACGTAGATTGCGCCTTTATGATCACGATCAAGGAATCCCAAAAACCGTGGAGGTCTCCGCGCAGGAGGAGCACGCACGCACAAAGGTTGCTCTCGCAACCCCTGCTCAACTACGACGACTTCATCCCGCATGACATCCCACGCGACAGGTTGGGCCCCGTGGTCGTAGAACGCATCACCTGGGTCTCCATCGAACGCGTAACCTTCGAACTCTACCTCCGGTGCCCTGACAACACGTTTGCGGTTAACAGTACAAGCAGCTCTTCGGCATCCGGGGTACGCTTCTGCTGGGATCTCCCTGTGTTATTCCCCCCGCTGACAACGAACTTACAGACGCTATACCCCACCGTGTCAATGGACAGCGTCGATCATTTATTCCACGAGGCCTCTAGGCGCTTCAACGAATCGCTCGCCGCCGTGATGGAGGGGAGTGGTGGAGACGCCGAATGCATTCAGCAAGTACGCGAGTCGACAGCTAGGCTACGCGTTCCCTGGGAGGCGGTATTTCTCTCCTTCCGAACGGCTGTCCTCACCACCGCACATGAACGGTATTTAGACTGGTATGGGGGAAGGCGCAAGGCAAGATCCGATCGGACCACGTGAGAGGGGTATTATACTATCTACAACATTTGTACATTGTAGATAAGATCTACGGCGTGTGCGCTGTCAAAGCCCTGAGAGAGCGCCGCATACAAGGGATGCATCTGGCGGGCTACTCATCAGCGGTGCTTCCGGCCACGGGAACTAGTAACATACACGGAGCGAATATCTTCACATAAGTTATCGTAAATGTGAACTAGTCTCGACGCACACGTAGCCCTTCTCGCAGTGGCGAAAGCCACGGGAAGTAGCTAGTATAGTACAATAACA